>JAVQJF010103428.1:0-13325 GCA_036023855.1 Gadopsis marmoratus
TGGGTCTGTAGATATAGAGTTGGCTTGAACTTGCTCTATATTTACAAGTGCTATGAGATAACTTTGTTATGATATAGCGCTATACAAATAAAATTTGATTTGATTTGATTTGATTTGAACGTTGCTGCACAAAGTAAGCATATTCAAAACAAAAGTAACTCATTTACAGTTAGCAAGGCTCTCCAACCTCTCCTTATTATCTCCTTATTGACCGATTTTAATGGTCCATCATTCTATCCTGCTCCAAACTAACGTTAAAATATCATCCTAGTAGACTTTTTTCATTTTGTGTGTACAGTTTTACAGACACCTTTCAGATTTAAGCCCCAGTACAACGGGGGAGAAATAGAATTTACTTTGTGGTGCTCAAAGTATCAACAATGACATTTGAAACACTCAACAGCAACATTTCTTTACAGAAATAATGCCCTGGATAATCCACAGACTATGCTCTGAACAGTTTTGATTGGAAACTGTTTTCTAAAAAAGAAATAGTCTAAGAAATTGCCCGGTGCATCATTTCTGGAAGGATACATTGCCTTAGATTTTTGTCAAATATCAAAATTCCATTCGCCTTGATTGTTTTAGGGTGGAAAGCAGAATTTGTGGACGTGGATACCTCAAATCTAGGCTCATGGCTAGATGCCACTGGAGGTAAGTGACCATTTCATTTTTCCAATTCAGGTGCATCAATCTGGTGACGGAAAGCTACAGCAGACTAAAAACATAGCTACTGACTGAAAAGACCCCTTCATTGTTTCCCAACATATAATAATATACATGATGGATATCTTACATGTAGAATATTCGCTCATTTATATGTGGAATATTCCGTTATTTGTCACACACACACAAAATACTGAGATGTTTAAGAGTAATATGAAATGCATAATTTACACCCAACATTGCCTTGGGTATCTCTGGAGGAAGTCATTTGACAAGGATATTTGACAGGGAACACTCCTCGCATATTCAGTAAAACAGTTTCCATAAACCATTGCTTTGTCCAACCACAGGGTAAAATGATTTACTAAACAAAACAAGTGTTAAAACTAATTTACAGCTTTGCTGTCTCAAAGGCACACAAAGAACTCTAAATCTCCCACTAATAGCAAAATTATGATGATTAAAGAGCTGCATGGTTATTCTAATTCTTAGCCTTAGTTACTGAACATACAGTATCTGCTGAGATTGTGGATCATTTTAAAAGCAAACAGAACAGTTCATGACCTGTGTTATCTGTCAGTGTGTTTACAGTATACTTGGAATCTAGTCCCTGAAAAGAGGAAGATGCTCTGCATCCATCTCTTTGCAATTTCGGTCCATTGGGGACAGATGTCATCACATGTCCTGGCATTGTACAAGATGTTCCCTTGCATAAGAGATTTCCCTGCTGATGCTGTCGTGTCATTTCCTTTCTTGTTCAAACTATAATATGACAATGTGGTGTCCCGCACAACATGCTCCATCTGAGAGGCCTGACAATGTCCTGTGTCTCCATCCACCCACACGGCCAACCTGTGATGTTCTTCAACACCTAAAGCTGTTTTCACTGATAGTGCATAAAGAGCCATTTGCGCTCCTGCATCAGGTGTTATTTGAATATTTTAAGTGCAAAGAGATTCTGAATGAAGACATGGTTTACTTGACTAAAAAGACAAACTACATAGCAGCAACCAAAACCAGATCTCTAACAAAGGTTCAGAGCCGATGCAATTAGATAAATATTTTGCTGATGTTTGTGCCTGTGTTCATGACAAACAATTCAAGTTTTCAATGTTTCCTTCAGAAATATTTATGGTGCCCCTGACAGGGCATGTACATAATCAACATATACTATACAAAATGTTCAATAATTATAATTCTGCATATTTGGTATGGATGCGGTTTGCATGGGTTTCTACTATTTTTACACTTCTGTGATCACTGCTGTGATGCTGACAGACAAAACCTGAACTTGGAGCCTATGTTTATCATTCCTGACTTTGAGAAGCTGCAACAAAGCAGGAAATAATCTAAATTGGGAAGAGGAGGGCAAGTGAAATCTGGTCTCAAAAAGGACCTTGCAGAAAAGCATAGATTGTATAAGCTATATAAAATAAACAGTAGTTGCAGGGAGAGAGGGATTAACCTCTGGGTTGTGTACATTGCCCCGGTTATGAGAAGGTTTTCCTGAATGAAAAAAGTTAAAATATACCAGTGCGGAAAGTGTTCTTTTTGGATTATTAGAGAGATTTTGTATTGGTCATTGTACCATGCTGATCGTAGACTTGTTGATTGTTTGAATTAAATACTGAGCATACGTTATTGATGAGCTGATTCATGCACTGGGGGATAGTATAATGTATAGTTTAACGTTGTCATTTACTAATTGTATTTTGTCTTGATACGTTGATTAGATTTGTTTGTTGCATGAAAAACTATGAAAAAACCACTTACATTACTGAAATGGACCAACACCACAAGCCTGTCAACTACAAAAGAAGTCAAAAAGGCAAAAAGCTGTAAATCTTGTGTAATTTTAATTTGAAATCTGATGCACAGACTGTCATGTTCGACAAATGTGTAAATGTGTAATGAGGTTGTTATAAATGTTCAATTGTCATGCTGAGAAAATGTGATCAAACATGTCATCAGCCTTTTATTAATGTGTTTTGCAAACCCTGAACAAAGAAAGAGTTAGCCATGCGCCACTGATTGACAGACTGAAGTTATTGCACATGATCCGCTCTGGCCGATACGTCTCCGAGACTGTAAATATATCGAATGCGGTTGGCAGAGACGACTGTTCAAAACATCACTCGCTTTCTTTTCCGCTCTTGATATTTGTGATGAAGCGGTGGGTGTGATAGAAAATCTCTCTCATCCTTTTCCCCCAGTTAAAATGGAAACCAGACAGGGAGGGAAAGAGAGTGGCGGGCCACAGCAGCTTCCATCACTTATCCACCACTCATGCATGATTGAAAGGCCTCTGCAAGCTTGGGGGACTGCATCATCTATACCAGCCTCCTTAAAAGAATCAAGAGGGAAGCAGCAATAGTTAATATTGACAAAGCATTGATTTAAAAAAAAGAAATTGAAGGCAGAAGAAACTCTAATAAAGAAAATGTTGATTCCCTCTCGGGTAAAGCTTAGACTTTTGTCTTCTCCCTTTCCTCTGCTCCTGCACTAATCTTTTAGATGGATTCAGCTAAATTGTTATAGTCTCCCACGGAACATAAATGGAGAGCATCCAGGGATTTGGAGCTGCTATTAGGGAGACAAAATGATCCATCAAACCAGCTGCTAGGGAAGGAACTGGGAAATAAGGATGATGTGAGAGAAAGAGCTATTTTTGTAGGGATAGCATGTGGTGTTTGTCTTTTTTCTCTTCTTTCCTATTCCCTAGCTTTCTTCGTTCCCCTGCACTGGCAACACCACTGTGGTGAGCTAATCTGTGTTCTCTTGCCCCCCCGTGTGCTCCATACATTTGGTCTTCATCAAACTTGCATTCGGTAAAAATGCATTAAGCTTAGCCCATCAGAATACCAACTTGACCACCACCTCAGCAGCAGCAGCCTCATCAGGCCTTCACTTTGGGCTCACAGATGGACGATCACAGCCAGAGACTGTTCTCTCTCCTCCTCTCCTGCTTCTTGTTCATATCAGCAGCTTTACGTTAAAGCAGAGGACTTCTGCTCATCAGTCAGAGCCAAAGGGTGTACGATGTGTTGAATCTGCATTAGATGCCTGGCAGGTGTTGAGAAAGAAAGAGCTGAGGGAGTGGTGGGAGGTAGAAGGTGGGGGTCACCACACTGATTAATGACTGAAAGCAGCAGAGCACCACATCCTCCATTTCCTCCGACTACATCACCCGTGGAAAGAGGAGAGATATATCCAGCACATCACTGTTGCAGAATCCCAAGCCTCATCCAGTTGTGTTGCCGATGTCAAATCCCAATCCCCCACCCCAAGCAGTGAGATTCAAATCACTCAACGCAGCTTTTGTTTTAGAAGCTTTTTTCCCCTCTTCACTGGTCCCGGAGATGGAAAGCTTGCACCTGTCAGTCACGGCTACAGCTGGGTTTTGATGCCTTTAAAAGTGTGACATCGTGCTGTGATAAGAGACAGGAGCCCAGGCTCAGGCTGTGGCTGTTCGCCTGCTGGGTTTCCAATGGGAAATGGAAGCCACTGCAGTATTTACTGTTTCCTTTTTGCAGCGTTTCCTCACACTAAACAAATCCCCCACGACCAAAACCAACTGCAGAAAAGAAAGGGAAACATCTACATAGTTTTATCTCTGGAGAAAAAGTATCATGAGTCAAATCTGAAGTCACACAAGTCCCTGTTTCAAGTTGTGCAATCTGGCATAACAAAGGTCATGAAAACTTAAAGAAATACTGGTGCTATATTCCCCCTCCCACATATTTTTAGCATGAGGTTGGCACCAGCATCCTCAGGGTCTTGTCCTTCAGTGCTGTGCAATTCTGTGATAAGGCTGGTGATAACATCTGGCCACAAGATCAAGAATCAAAAAGGGAAAAATCCTGCCAGGTGGGGAGAAAAGAAAACAGAATATTTTAGAAAAAACATATTCAAGCTTCCCCACTGCTCATATCAAATATGTCTAATATCCTGTGAATTTAATTAATGACTCATACAGCTCTGACTGCAATCATCAAGCTATTTTGTGGTAAAAGTACCTATTTTTCTTATAGAGTGTAATGTGTTTAATGATGTCAATCAATGCTCATCTTTACAGTATTTCCTGGGCAATGGGGAAGGGTTCAGATCGTAACTGTGAGGCCTCATTATACCCCGAAAGTGAGGAAAAAAGACATACATTATACATAAAACAAGCTAAGTGAGATGTGTCACTGTATAATTTACATCTCATTGTCATACATACAGCCAAGTGGCTTAATTACTCTGTCAAACAATTGAAAAAGCCTCAATGGGAGTTGGAACAGAGCTCTGACAGCCTCTGCGCCTTGACCTTAGGTCCCCACTCTTAGACACTCCATGGATACCAATGCAGAAGCCGAGGCTGACAGAGCTTAAAATCAACCTGTCTGAGATTCAGTTGCAAACATTTTCCTCATTTATTTTTCCTCCACACAGCCAGAAGTATCTTATCATCTGAGCTTCACGTGGGAATTACCTGTGATTGATTGCTCCAGCCTAGATTTTCAAGGACTCAACAGAAGGATGCGTGAGGGGACAGGTATGCTTAGTTGACCTCCCAGGCCGTTGATTAATGCTGTTTGTACTGCCGATTTGTACCACTCTACCAGAGAAAACAGAGAGGCTGCGGAACACTTGGTCCTCTCTGCTTTGATAAAACCAGAGGAGGATGAAACTCTTCTTCCATCCTCATGGAAGCAATGGAGGAGTGATATAGATGGTAGAAACACTGCAAGCAATCTACCTCGGTGCTCTGACAATCTATACTGTTTCTGCTACCACCGCTGCTTCCAATAAGTGGCCAAGACCTTGCCTGGAGGCTAGCTACCGTAGCAAAAGTGGTGAAACAGGGCTTGCTGACCAACCATAAAATAGGAAAAGCAGGGAAACTTTTGTGTAAACACAAGAAAAATATTTTTCATAGGCACCTCCGGGGGAGTTTAGCTTCACATCTCTCCTAGGTTCCAGCGTATGAAGAGGCATATGCTTAAAATCACATCCAGGCGCCCTAAGTAATAAGCTACTGAATGGAAACAGCCTGGGAACATACGGACAGGGCGAGGCAGGTAATCCATTTCATGTGTTTATACTCAAGGCCAAGGAGCAAGACAGGTCTGCGCTGTCTTTCCCCAGGCTACGGGTTTATGTTTGACACAGATCGGCTCAACTTTGTTTACCGTTCCCTTGAATTTTCTATTTAGTTTCTTCTCTGCACAGCTGCGGGGCTAAGCAAGTGTTTGTGTTGCAGAGCTTGGCGTGATGCTGGAGGTCCCTTGGTTCAGAGTTGAGGCGTTTGACTGATGGACAGGTTCCCCTCTAGCCATAGTATGCTGACTATCTGCCTACTAACACTCACTTGTGCAGCATCAGAAGAGTGTCTGGAAAAGCTCAACGGGAAGGGTTGAACACTGAGGGGAATTGCTTTGATTTTGTTTTTCTCTTTTTAGGTTTTCATGTAGTCCATTTTGATGATGACTATACAACTGCAGAGCTATTAATAAACCATAATAAATATATATCTTGCTGCATTGTCTAGTTTACAATACAGTATGTAACTGCAAAGATGCAGCCAAGTGACACTTTGCTCATCATAATTTTTTTCCCTTCACATGATACACCACCATTGGACTATCCAAATAAAGTGTTGTGTAACACTGTCCAGATAAGTAATAATAATAAATAAACATTACACTTTCTATTTCTATGCTTTTTCCACACCAGAGCAGACAAAGCAATTTTCACCTTTTTATCCAATTTTCACCTTTTCAGACAGATTTTATTTTCCTTCGTAAGAGGGAAGGGAGATGAGCGGAGGACAAAGACTTACAGCACAGAGCGTCACCCTGCAAAATGTGTTTAAAAGAGCCACTCTGTTATGAGGCGATTTGCGAGGGAGAATGGCAAAAGATGAGACAAATCGCTACAGGAAAAACCAAGTCCCTTGGGTGCATGTACGGGTGGCAGCCCAACTGGAGCTGCGAGCAGGGGTCAGGGAATCACTTGTGTGGGCATAAGGAAAAACGCACGCATATGTAAAGCGCACGGCAGCCCCAGCAAAGTAACAAATGGCCTATGAGAATGACAGATTAGCGACACGGATAGGATGAAATGGCATACAAGGTGCAGAGGGGGGATGAGGCACCATCCATCCCACTCCGCAGGTGATCCATCAGGACGCGCAGGGGCCTGGTAAAGGGCAACCCGGGAGATGTAGCAGGAGACAAAGCCCTGGCCACCAGATGTTGAACGCTATTCCTGGGATGGATCATCTGGCAAGTGTGTGTGTGTGTGTGTGTGTGTGTGTGTGTGTGTGTGTGTGTGTGTGTGTGTGGGTGTGTGTGTGTGTGTGTGTGTGTGTGTGTGTGTGTGTGTGTGTGTGTGTGTGTGTCTCTCTCTCTCTGTGTGGGAGTATGAGAAAGAGAGAGAGCCATAAATGATATGGGAATATCTGAATGGCTGTGCATGTGAATTAGGCCGTGGGCGAGATGCGAAAGATCCAGCTGCGTGTGTGTTTGTATGAGTGTATTTAAGCAAAAGGCACAGCATTACTATGGGAATTCAAGCATACTAAAGGTAGATGTGAGAGATTTGGGTGTGTATTTGTGTGTGTGTATGCATAGAGAGAAACAGCTGAATGCTTATATGTGTGCAAGACTGACATGGGGGGATGCAGGAACACAAGCCGTGTGCAAGAAAGAGTCAGTAAGACTGTGGGAATATTAAATATGTCTATGTACGACTTCAGCAGTGTGTATGCATACATGTGCGAGTTACACCATCAAACATGCTTACAGTTATCGTCCTGCATTCAGAGCCCCGGAACAGTTGTATCAAACAGCTCGGCACAAAGCATCCATATCCTCGCTCAGAGCCACAAAACAAAGGGTTAAAACAATATCCTCTTTGATAACTCGGGGCTGAATGAGAGTGAGATTTGCTCCGGTGATTATGCAGTCAGACACAGCAGCCACTTTGATGCGTGATCATACTGTTGATAGCTTGAGTGCACGGATAAAATGACAGTTTTGTATTCACATATACAGAGAGAGACTGGTTGCCCTACATGCTAGAGCAAAAAGTGTGGAGAAAAATCCAATGTGGGGTTAGGCTTTGAAATGGACTTTCATTGCTGAGACGCCTTCAGAGAAGAAACATCATTTTACATCTCTGTCTTCTCCACCTTTGGTGTATTTGCATGAGAAAAGCGGGAACCCGAGTTGCTGAAACACACATACAAACTTGGACTAAAAGACACAGTGGTTCGAGGACGGCACGTTGTGGTTGCTTCGGAACAGCCCTAAGAGACCGAACATCAAAATGCATGATCACATCCAGCCTCTGAGCCTGAGCTTCAAGCTGCCCATGCAGTATTTCTGAGTACACGGCTTTCACTTGCATTACATGTGTCATCACATAGAAGGGAAGGTGCTGATGACATACAACAACGGCAGCAGTAAAGCTACAGATGCTTTGCTGCTAAACATGTCTTGTGGAGCAGAGGTGTTTTAATCATGTTTATATAGTAATAAAGCAATAGAACTTTCAATGCAGCAAAAAGGCATTCACTTTTAGTTGGTTACAGCAGTGGAGCAAACCCATATCTTTTGACAGCATTAGGGATCTTTGCACTGGTTAATGGTGCCTCCAGATTGCAAAAGGCTGATTAATTGATTAGGCCCATTAGGAAAGGAGCATTAGAAGTGCTATTAATTTGGCGGCAGCAGCGCCCCTACGAGTGTTGCCGTAGAGCAGATGGCAATGAATGATGTATTTTGTTAGAACAGTAAATATTGACAGGTGTGCCTGGGCGCCTCCTCTGGCTCCCCATAGACGATGCAAAGGGAGAGCATTCTAATTGGCTGTCTCCAGTGAGGAGACCGCTAGAAAGCAGATGCCCTGACCCACCGTGGCCCAAAAAGGGCAGATGTGCCATGTGCTTTACCCTCTATTGTGTATGTATTCTGTGTGGAGGGGGGGTGTGGGGAGGAGACGGGTGGGAGAGTGGAGAGGAAGCGGATTCTCAATCTGAACGGCTTTGGTTTGGCTTGGGGAGCGTTCGATAATGGGTCCTTGCCTAGCTCCACTTTGCCTCCAGTCACAATGGCTCCACGTCATTTCAGTCAGAAAGCCAAGAAAACCCATTTCTAAGCAGCCCTGACATCAATTGCACTCTCCCGCTCAGTGGCAATTTTAAAATCGATTGCTTCACACAGATCCGCTCCCAGACTTGGTGAAATTTTGCCAATTTCAGACACAACACAGACGTTGTAAAGCAACATGGAGAGACCCATGAAAGGAACAATAAAGTTCGCTTAGGTGAGATTAGCTGATCTCTGAGCATTACATGCTACACTTTTAATGCCTGACTTCAGGAGGAAGCACAATAGGAAATATTATCATTTGAATGTCTTTGCAGCGTGAGAAGAGACCGGAGCACAGAAACATGCGCAAACATAGCAAGTGTGTCATCAAGGTATTGATCGTGGGTCCTTCTTGCTGAGAGGCAACAGCGCTGCCATGCGAGACAGGCATCAGTTACGAGTCAGAAGGTGGCCCCCTGGGGTTGCACACCATCAAGATATTTAACTTAACCCAGATCAGCAGCTCCAGGGTGGAAGGGAGCCATGTCACTGCAGGGATACAAAGTCAGGAGGGCGGCTGTGGAGCTCATCGATGCTACAAGTCTAATCGTGGATATTTGATGAAGACAGATGACTAAATTAGATAGACGGATTAACAAAAATCTACTACTAAAGTACAATTTCTTCCATTTTCTATTATTTTGTTGATCACTTCTTAATTATTTGAATAACAGCATAATTGTTTAGCCAGTTAACATCAGTGAAATGTCAGTAAGTAGTGAAAAATGCCCATTAAAATTTCCAAGAACCCAAGGAGAAATCCTCACATTGGATAATTTGTGCCACCAACAGTCCAAAACCCACAGATATTTGATTTACAATTATATAAAACAAAGAAAAGCAGCAAATCCCCAAATTTGAGATGCTGGAAATGGAAAATGCTTGACATTTGTGTGATAAAATTACTTTAACAAACATTTCATTATCAAATTATATTATTTTTCTGTCAAACTACTTATGAATTACGTGACAGACAGACAGTATTTATCCAATAAAGTATCATTTTAACTCAACTAGCTACAACATTCTGGCTTTTCCTCCCCTATCATGTACCGAAGAATATAACACTCCCCGTTCCCCTGACACAATACACCGCGCCTTTCAGTTACATGACAAAGATGACTGGTGTGCGATAAGAATGTGGTTTTTCCGGGCAGCGGCTTTCTCTTCCAGAGAGATGTGTTGTTATTGTTGTTAGCCAACCAGTTATAGCCCCCAGGAGAAAACCACAGATGATACTCAGATGAAGTGTCTTTCCTGGAACTGTGGGAATAATAGCTCCCCTCATTCCATCTTCACCACTATGCTTTGTCTGTCTTTCTCTGTATCTTGGTCTCTGAGAGCCAGCATGCCACTGTACCTCCAATTCTACTTCATTGTCCATGAAGACATGGGAAATTAAATTATCCTTGGCGTGTGTGATTGTGTGGCTGTGTGTTTCAGCATAGTGATGCTGGTGGATGGAGGAGGAGTTTATATTTAGGCAAACATTAAAAGTATGCTCACATCATTTTCACCTTAGCAGGGTGAAAAAAACCCACATTATTATAAACCATATCCCATTTCTATTTTCAAAGACACGTTCTTCGGTCTTACCATATCCTCTTTTAATCTGTTTTGTTTATTGCATCTTGGTTGACCTTCCTGTCCTGTTTTCATCTTTTGGCCTATGGCTTAACTGTTACCTGCTGTGTTATTGAACTCTACAGTGCCTTTCACTGCAGCATGATGGTGTGTGATTCTGTTGTAAAGCTCTTGATAAAGTTGTTTTGAAAGGTGCTATACAAATAAAGTTATACTGCTATAAGAGAGAGATGACAAAGAACATATTAAAGCTCTAAAATCTGGGCTACAATGGACCTTTGAAAGATTTCAATACAAAAATCGAATAAAATATTGCACAACAACTTCAGTCATGGTTTCACTTGCACCCATCTATACAAACGCTTCAGTTTTAAGAGTTAAGATTGAGTGAGCTTCCTTGGCTGTTTGACTTCAGCAGGACATTCAGGATCGAGCTGGGAGGTTCTTATATGAGTTCTTATATGGTTCTTATTTTTTGCACTGCCTTGTGCAGAGAGGAGAGAAAGAAGAGAATGGAAAATGAAAAGTCCAACTTGAATGGTTTCATCATTCTACCATATATACTCAAAAAGGATAACAAAAACGCTATTTAGACTCATATATTAACTTTCTCAGTAAATCATTAGCACAGCCAGTCCATGTCTTCCAGCAGTCCGTCTTTATTTTCTAACCTTAAAGACATTTCAAAAGTCACTCAGGTATGTTTACATTCTGTGCTTATTGCCAAACCCCCTATGTGAACATATTTTGTAATCATAAAACATTTGCAAAGCCATTGCCACTTGCAGTCATTGCAAAACCTGTATTTTTAACATCCATGTTTGCTAGCTAGCTTTCTTCTTTGCCTTTTGCTGGTACATTTCTTGGCATGTTACTGCCACCAACTGTTTCAAGTGGAATCCTTTGAAACAGAAATCCAGAATATGTATAATTTCACCGTTATACTTTTGGACATACACATTGATCCTAGTGCTAGCACAGCATGAGATACAAACAAAACATGGACCTGCCCATCATAACATTGTGCCACAATGCTGCTAGTGGTCAGGAACTCCACATGGTACCTTTAAGCGCTCATTTAGTCCATTACATGACTGACAGAATTGGGCTTGGATTTCGTGTAACCAAGCATAATATGATGCCTGGTTGCATTTCAGCCCACCTGCCTAAATGCAATTTGGGCTCTCCACTGATGTACTACACCACACACTTTCATTATTTAGCTGCATAAATGCAAATCAAAGCACAGGCGCTCTGAGGCAGGGCTTGTGGAGGACAAGGTAAAATGAGGTGAAGAGGAAGAGGTGAACCATTCTTCCAGTGTCCTTCTCTAAGCCTTATTACCCAGGAAGAAAATTAACACAACTGATACATTATAAAAAGGGCTGAAAGACCATGGCTATCTCTAATGCAGTCTTTTACCTCAAACAAAAGGACTGAAATAAGGTCTTTGTCAGCAGTTAGGGCAACTGTCGTCTTTCCGTCCTGCTCGCCTTGAGATAAAAGAATCAGCAAAGTAGCATAATGATTGTTAATGGAATCTTTATTAACCAAATTATTGTCGCACTGATAATTGCTTTCTCAATGTCATGTAACTGTGTTTTACACTGCCATTGAATTAATGTTGGGCATTAATGGAGTTTATTAGCCAACACCAGCGTGGCTCTCCATTACCTCTTTGACTAAGAAAATCATATAGACTTTACTTATGCTGTTAACACCACACAGCATTTTGGAACTGGGACTGTGGATGATTCTCTTGCATTGGGAGGCTCTGCACAGTCTTTCCAGTTTGTAATCTAATTAGAATTCAATTTTGTGTGTGTGCATGCAAGTGTTTGTTTATGTGTGCATATGTATGTACATGTGTGCGTGTGTGCTGTGTGCATTAGCAAGCGCAAGCATCCATCTAAAATACCATTGTGTTGAAGAGACAGAGATGAGCTTTGCTTCTTTTTAATTAGTGGCCCAGCGGACTTAACCCCACCTCATCATTCTGCCTGAACTAAGGCCCTACGATTAATTGACTCCTCTGAGTTGTCATGGAACTTCATTTCCTCAGGACACTCCAAGTGTGCCTCTGAGTTCACAACACATTTTGCGTGCACAAATATTGAGTCTTTAGTAATGACATATGGTGAAGTCCTAGAGGTCTTTGATGTTCCATTTTCCATCTTCCTTGTAGCCCTGAGATGTATTCATCTGTCTTAGACTGAATATAAGCTTAACAACTTATCATAAAATGTACCTTTTTCCTACTTTTTCTGCCTATTTCTCTTTTCCAACTCATTACAGGTTTAATTGTTCTTTTGAACTGCCGGTAAGTTGCATGCTGCCCTCAGTTGGTAACTCTATTACTATTTCCATCCAACTGTCAAGAGAATCTGAATAGCACTTTTGAAATGTCAGAAAAATAAAATGCAAATTAGGTGCATTTTCATTAGTTGGGTTGAAGGGAATAAATAGTCTTTCAGAATATAAAACCTGCTAAGACAGAAAATAGACGCTGAAGAAAAATGTAACCAGTCTTAATGCTACATTGAATAAAAAACCTATTCATCAATCAATTATTTGCTTACAGTAACGTAATTGTCCTCAGTGTCAAAACCCTCATCACAATCAGCAATTTCCATACAGGGACTCTGAATAATTGATCATAATGTACTATTTGGAATCCTATAAAGTTCTTATTTAAGAAAAATTAATGCCCAGAATTATTTTGATCAGAAATAAGAGTGAATTCACCAGAATATGCAAAACAAAATTGTCTTGCATGCTATGATTAGAAATGCCAGAGATGATGTATGAGGGGCACCTGAGATGGGATGGTATCATGGGATGCAGAAAGCAAGCCATGGCAAATAGGTATGCACCTGCCTTGGGCTACACTTTATATACACAGACACACACACTATATATATATATATATATATATAT
>JAVQJF010103434.1:0-101721 GCA_036023855.1 Gadopsis marmoratus
CAGAGAGGGGAGGAGGAATGAGTTGAGGGAATTAGGGTGCAGGAATTCCCATTAAGAGGATCACTGAGCATGGGTGTGAGAGCACAGGTCAGGGTACTGTTAGCTTTTTTAAGGGAAACAGGTTTTTTTTTACAGGATATGATGGATAGGTATGGGTAGGGTGATGGGAGTTTTATAGTAGGACTGGGCTGCAATGTTTGGAGGATAAAATGTAGGTTAGGATGTGTGTAAAGGTTTTCTTTGTTTTTGGTTTAATCTTGTATAAAGGCATATAGATGGTATGCCTACTGTGTGGTGCACACTCTGGAGCAGAAGGTGGCGGTAATGCACCAAAAGCTGGATGCAGGGAGTTGCATAAGAAAAAACAGAAGATGATTATGGACCTCAATGAGACCGAACTTGATGAAGGATTTTAGAGGAAGAACTCTTTAATGGCTTACTAACAGTTATACGTGCAGACCTGATGGCTCACTGTAGAGTTAGAGACTTAGGACCCTTCTTGCTGACCTACTTACTTCCACTTTCTGATAAGCCAAAAGCTTTTTTCACAGCAGACATTTTGACTGGTCGTAGTAGAAAAAATACATGTTATATAACTAACAATGGCTGCGTTGTGTGTCCCAGTTTGAATGTGACAGTGAGCCAGCATTGATTTCAGTATTTACACATCAAAATGTCTTCTGTGAAAAAGGCCTATCCAGTCTGTTGTGTTACAAAGAGAGAGTATCATTTTTTTCTATCTGTCTAGCTCGGACGCATCTTCAGGTTCATCACTTTACAATGTTATACAGTTATAAAGTGATACTGCAGCTCATACAGACAAACCCGCAGCTGCCAAGCTGAAGAGCTTCTATGCACATATAAGCTTGTGTACTCTACAATGAGTTCATACCGACCTTGTAGTATTTCCATCTCCTGTGGTACCACCATAGCATTGTGACCCTGTGGTGATAGTGTGTCTGTGGCACCGAACTGTGAATTTAAACAAAGTAGGTTATCGTCTCTTTAATAATTTAATCTGCACACTGTGAACCTTGAACATCCTCAGCTAAATGTATAGCTCTCCATATTCACATTGTTGTACAGTTTGCCTTCTTTTCAGTTTGATCTTATTTTGACTTATTTTATATTTCTTAAAGATTTTCTGCACCAATTCGTCAAATCAAATTCCCTTGTATGTGAAAACCTACTTGGCAGTAAATCTGATTCTGATTCTAAGATACCAAGCGTCTCAGGTTTGTAACTGGCTCAGTAACTGTTGGCCTGTGAGCTTACGCCACCTGTAGGTAGAGGAAAGTAACAGGAGCAGCGGTTTAAACTATAGTCTACTTCCGGCACACGTGACCAGAGCGTCATCCCCGCCCCCTCCGCTGCACCCGAGCATCCCGGAGACAACCGCCGCGTGTCTGTGCGCCTTTAAGAGCCGCGCGTCCTGCTGCCATCTGCACTGAACCTCCATCGCTGCTCTGTGAGGGCGAGAAGAAACACACACACGGCCACGGCAATGTCCGCCAGCTCTGCGTTCAGCGACGAGAAGGGGGGCTCGTCCAGCGTCGGGGAGCCCGAATACGGACACGACCCGGCGAGCGGAGGGATTTTCTCCTCCGACTACAAAAGGTAGGGAGCCACCTGCCTCGGTGCCGCTTGACGCCGCGGTTATTTGTCTTATTATGGGAGGAGGAGGAGGAGGGGGGGGGGCAGCTAATGGCGGGGGGAAGCTAAGATGCATAGGAAGTGCTTCTTAATATCGGTGGACGGAATGCAACATGAAACAAACCCCAAAAGCAAACCCAGACTGAACTTTACTTTCCGTTTTCCCGGTGACTGAAGGCGGTTGTCTGCTGCTTGTTGTTTTCCGCTCGTGAATCTCGCCGTGATTTGGTCGCGAAGATGGTGAAATGACGCTGTCGACCTGTCATATATATATATATATATATTCATTCAGCAGCAGAGTGGGCTGTTGTATATGTGTATATATATATATATATATATATATGTATAATGGCAGCGCGTATTTCATGTTTGCGGGGTGGGATGTAAAAGGCCTGTCGGAGCGGGACGCCAGGCCTTCAGCACCACCCCTGCTGGACAGCGCGCGCAGAGCGGGTGGGGGGGGGGGTAGTATTCAGATCCAAAGTACTAATACCACTGGTACAGGTACAAGTCCTGCATTTAAAAGTGCAGTGCTCGAGTAAATGTTCTTAGGTACAGTACTCTGCAGATACACTTATTAAATAATATTTTTATTTTAGCTATACAGTACGGTGACTAGACATACACAATAATAGCAATCATTTTAATAATAATAATAATAATAATAACAAGGGCCCAATAACATATTCTTAAGTATAGCCCGACCAATACTGATATTGATATTTGGGAGTTTTGATAACAATCTATTGGCTGATAAGAATTTTTGTTTTTACATAAACACACAATATAAAACAAACGTTCTTAATACAGATTCCTTAGCTATGTCTTTTTTTCTTTTTCTTTCAAGTATTGCGACCAAGATGCGTACTGACATTTTACAGTTGGAGAAATCAACTTGTTAGTGCGCTCTGGAACTCTGTCATGGAGACACGTTTCTAAAGGATCCCAAACCTAGTAGTGTATTTCTGTACTGCAATTTCTTGTTTCCTATTGGCCGACATACACACACTGATACGATCTCCAGTAAGCTTGCGTTGGTCGATACATCTAGCTTTATTCTCAACCCAAAGATTTTCCCACAGGATTTCATGAGATTGAAAAGAAAGAAAATTTTGAAAGTTTTAAAGTTAAATGCATCAATCTGGTGCACTTTGAGAGCAAAATTAAGAAGCTACATCTGTTTAACACAGTTCTAGGGTTGTATATTCCTCTGGACTTGGCCCATTGATGGAAACCCTCAGGCAGGCAGCGAAGTGCCTTGCAGCCTGTTACAAAGGTCTGATTTGACCTGAAAATGAAGGTAACTACAATTAGCCAAATAGAGAAGATTCTACAGTTTCATGTATGTGCAATGAGTTAAATGTTTGGCACATATCTCTGCAACTTCAGTCCGGCCCTCTGTCCTCACCCTGTTCATTGTGGAGAAGAGAAGTGTGAGTGAAAGCTGGCAGTAAATCTACTTGCACTTTAATCAAATATCTGTCACTCAGGGTAGGTAGCAGGGTAAACCAAAGTGAGCCCAAAAAATAATTCTCCCATGCCCATATGTTCATTCAAGTATTTATTGGTCTCTAAGGACATGGCTGTAATTTACACTTTGATGTGTGAGCTTTTAAAGCAACACAAGACCGGTAACCAGACGCCAAATCATTCTTGTTCTAACTGCAGGTGCGCTGGTCAAAAAATGCAAAATTATTCAGTTGAGCAGTGTCGAATATAAAGCTGCCAAACACAAACAACATGCATCAACAGATTTTGGAGGAAAACCTTTCAGTCAGGCGTCCTGCACGGGAACAATTTGTTCTTTCCGTACCAAGTCGACAGGGCAGGGACTCAATATTAATACAGCCGCTTTCTCATGAAGCAAAGCCAATTCAACACTTTGTACCTCAGGTTTAAGTACAGAATAAAAACATGGGTGGCATCTTCTGTATTCGTAAGTGAATCATGAAGGAGTAATTTGATGGAAACGGGGCTGTGCGGATGCAGGAGAATTGTGGAAAGCAGTGCAATTTGATTAGATAATAAATGGCATGTATAGTTTGTAGACAGGCTTAGTTGAACACCTTTTTACTTATAGAATAGAGCTTATTGATGATTTACTCTACAGCTAGCACAGAACCTTAGCATTTAAGCTAATTACAGGTAGCATCTTGGATAGGATAAAAGTGTAAATCAGTGTTCTGCTGCAAATATACTTGATTTTTGGTTATATTGGTTCTTGTTGTTGTTACATGATGACATTAGGTATAACATTTGAGACACTTGTTGGGCTGAGGGTGGACGTCCGGACAGCCACCACAAGTTGGACCTTTACTGGAGCAGCTTTTGCACACAAACATGTAGAGGAATAAAAAGAAAGAAGTTACAAACAGCCACAGTGAGGCTGTATTATCTTTCAGTGCATCTTGGGGACAACATAAGCCTTTTTTTCACAGTAGACATTGTGACTTGGCTTGTCAGTTCAGCATCATTCATTTTGTTATTTACATCTTTGCTTTTCCTTCTGTGACATGTGACATAATGAAAAAGGCCCATTGAAAAAATGTATTTGGTACACTGGACTCTGCTACATTTTCGTCATACAGCTTAATTTGTTGACATTATGTATCCTCAACATATCTTTAAGACCCTGCACTTGCCCGGGTGTTTTCACTTACTCTGGTTGTTGTAACGGATATAAATAAAAAAAAAAAATTTTATTATGGCTGAAGTTCATGTAGCTGCTTCGGCTTCAGGGTCCTGGGGTGCGTTCCACTCTGCTAATTATACGACGTGATGTCACGTTCCTAGCACATTGATCAGAGTGATCACAAACAATAAACCGTGTGTTAAAGCAAAGCTGCAGTTTGCAGTTGTTTAGGGTCCACCGTGCGCACGCCGGCTCGTGAAAGTTGGAACAAAGGTGAACTCTGACCTCCGAGTCCACATGAGCCGAAGCAGGAAATGCATCCTTTAACAACTTTTATTAAAATAAATGCTGCTGTTTAATTCTTGCTTCTGACTTATAGACATGTTGGCTGTCAGCATTAGTTGCTAAATGTATCAGCTGGATAGCAATGCTGACATTACTACTAAATGCATTCATGTGACTTATTAGTGGTCGTGATATACTGAATGTCTTGGGATGTGTCACCCTCTGTTAGATATACGGTACATTACATCTCAGCATCAGTCTAAAGACACAATCTGTTCTTGACATTTAGCTCTTTCTTATTACGACAATATCCATGAATTATTTTTTTTCATTTTGGTGATTGTTGTGCATGAGTGGAGTCCTGTTTTGTTAAGTTGTGGATATGTTATTTTGAATCAGCTTTACTCAGGGTTTCTGTGGCCTCTTAGCGTTTTGTGTATCTGTGCCTGCTGTCACCTGTTTAGTTTTACACCATGTTCTCTGTGCATGTACCTCAGTTTGGACACGTGTTGTGGCTTTGTATTGCAGTTTAGTGCCCTCACTGTTGCCCCACTGAAACAGAATAATAAGCGTGTCAAGCAGTACTATCACAAGCTGCTAATAACAAGCTTCAGTAATAAATACCACTGCTTTACTGTAATTCACCAGCAGAGGGAGCTCATTGTTTAAAGATGGGAGATGTCCTTAATAATAATAATAATAATAATAATAGTAATAAACTTTATTTATGCGGCACTTTTTCCAAACAAAGTTACAAAGTGCTTTACAAGGTTGAACTAGGATTAAAACATTTCAAGAGTTAAATAAAATCAGACAATTAATGCAATAGAATCAAATACCCAACAATAATTTAAGATAAAAACAATAATAAAACTAAAAGTACTAGTTAAAAGATGCCACTGAAGGCTGTTTGGCGAAGTCATTAGTTTAAACTACTTTTTGTTCAATTCTCTTCATTGATTCAAGTTTAGGCTGGACGTTGTTGTTATGCAGATCTGTGTTTGCAGAAGTCGACGTCTCCTCAGTGAAGACAGATTAACCAGTTTGTCTGTAAACATGACGGTGAAAGCGCTGACTCGACCTTCACTGTCGTCTCCTTGGAAACGCTGCAGGTGTGAAATGTTGCTTCAGTCCTCAGACCATGTCAATCTCTGTGTGTGTTATTACTCTGAGCAAAAGACGCATTTCCTCCTTCAGTGGGAAATGACTGCAAGTTTAACAGGGCTGCTCATCGATGTCAGCAACATTTCTCAGCCAGTTGCTGAGGTTTCAAAATTTGAAAATCTTAATTTGTGGCTTTTAAAAAATTTGTTCTCAAGTCATAATAACATGCGTCCTTTTGTGTTTTAGATGTGATGGTTGCTCTTCTTGGCTCACGATTCAGTGGTATCTGCAGGCTTGTTCTTATGTGAAAATATGACTTTTAAATTAGCCATGCCAAAGCCATGTGTGTTGTTTTGGGGTTCTTGGCCCCTGAAAAATTTCTAGCAATTGTAAAATGTAAGGAATAGTTTAGGGAACCTTATTACTTTATTGCAAACAAAGGATAACAGCTAGCCGGGATCGGTCCAAAGGTAACAAAGTCAGCCTGCATCTTGAAAGCTCACTACTTAACATGTTATATTTAGTTTGTTTAATCCTTACAGAAATCGAAGTGTAAAAATGACAAACGACAGAGCCAGGCTAGCCACTTCCCCCCTGTTCTCTTGCTAAGCTAAGCTAACCAGCTGTTGGCTGTAGCCTCACTGTACAAATGTGAAAGTAGTTGATCTTCAACTAGTGGAGACTGTAGGAAGTCACTGCACCCGGGCCAAGAAGAAGTTCAACATGCAACCCCCTGTAAAACCACAACTTCGGTTTTAAGCTTCCGCTTACAAGATGCAAGATGTTTATTACTGAACTTTACATCTGTGGGTAGGTGGATTGTGTTCCCTTTAAACAGAGCCAGGCTAGCTGTTTCCCCCTGTTTCCAGTCTTTATGCTAAGCTAATTTAACCGGCTGCTGGATGTAGCCTTTCATTTAGCATACAGACATGAAAGTGGTATCAATCTACTATTCCTTTAAACACAAATACACATGCATCAGGATTTTTAAAACCTTGTTTCGAGTGTGGTCCCAGTAGGGGATGGGACCTACATACTAGAGTTTATTAATTCATGAAAGCCTTCATATATTCTTTTTGAGATGCCCTGTTACTGTAAGCCTCATTCATTTAGAGACTTTGATAATGCTGCACTGCAGCCAAAATCAGACATAAAGGTTTTGACAAGAAGAGGAGTAATCTAAAAGATGCTTTTAGATAATAGTTGGCAGCAGCTGTCTTTTAGCCTTTTGTTGTCAGAATGATAAGAGATTTACAAAACTGGACCTTCTTAAGATCTTTTAATAATGACTGTAATGCTTTTCATTTTTGTGCCGTTAGATGGAGATTATTTAGACTAGATTCCTCCTAAATTGAGAACAAAGAGATGAAAGACTCCAGTCTGTTAAAATCCAATCTATCTGAAGCGACTGCAGGAAGAAATATATGTTTTATATAATACATTGCATTAGAAAACAGATTGTCGCTGTCAATGACATTCACTGTAAATGCTGCAGCCCAGGGGTGTATTTGTTGGTGACATCACAGGATAAAAATCTTATTAGTGTTTAGCAAAGATCAACAAATGATGTTACAGATCACAGGAAGAGCACATGTGAATTGCGCTTCAAGGCAGTTATTTTCATTCGAGCCAAAAAGAAATGAGTGGGAGAGAAAGCGAGAGAGAGAGAGAGAGAGAGAGAGCTGTCCTCATCACGACACTGCCAAGAAAGCTGAGTCATGTAAGATGAGAAAAAAGAAAGGCACCTCGCAGAATATTAAAAATGAATAAGACGGGGAGATTTTATAACATAATGAGCAAGAGGAGTGAGTAATATTTAAAAGCATCTGTCGGGTATCAGAAAAGGTTTGTTGGCAGTGAGTTCAGATGATGGCAGCCAATGAAAGGTGTGATAGAGTTAACGTGAGGCGAGAGAGATTCCTAGCCGTTAACGTGCAGAGGTGGAGCAAGGATGGCAAGCATGGAGGGGCGGGAGATAACGTGGCAAAAGGTGGGAGAAGGCGGTGTCATTGTTGGAGAGCTCAGATGGACATATTGTATACACAGAGAGAGAGAGAGAGAGAGAGAGAGGGAGGCTGGTGCAGCAGGAGGAGTCGCGAGAGGAGAGGCTTCACGGCAAATAAAACTCCGCGCCCCTCTCTGCCGAGCATCCATTTACTGAACAGCTGATGTCTGCTGCTTCACTGGATGCGTACAGACTCAGCAATAACAGAAGACAAAAAGAAACGCTACAGTGCGCTGGGGCTCTGGTGGATTTGGACTACAGCACTTAGGCGGCAGAGTATATCAACCATGCCAGCGTGGAGAAGTCTTGCAGGAGGCACGGAGCATTTCTGAAGAGGTTTGTTGCATCATTCGTGCAAGAAATGTCCACGTTGGATATACTTAACCTCGGAGGGAGGAAGTATTTATAACTCAGTATTTATAACTCAGAATCTAACTGAATCTAACTGAAGCGTCGCAGTTGCTGTGTGAGGAGGATCTGGAGAATTTCATATTCTCAACAGATTAACACGGAGGAGTGGCTAAAGAAAACTGCAGTCTTTCCACTTTATCTTCCTGGGATTCTACAGGTTGCTCTCAGGCCTTTGGTTCAGACTAAGTTTTAAACATGACCACCATGCAAAAGCTGCTGCAGCTGCCGGTGAACGCGGTGAACATCGTGAAGACGGTGCAGAGCCAGGTCCAGGGCCAGGAGGAGGACAAGAGCCCTGTGCTGACCCCTGACAGCGGGCATCAGGCCTGGTACAGTGCTCTGCAGCCCGATGAGCTGCGCCACCTCCGATCCGGTGGTACAGGAGGAGGAGGAGGAGGTGGTGGTGACCAGGAGGAGCGAGCGCCACTGGAGGAAGGTGGTGGTGGCAGTTTCCAAAATCAACCTTTGCGGTAGGAAAACCCAGGAGAAGCCAGATCTGTTCAACCCTTTCAAGCTGCAGTTATATTTAAGGGCATTTAGCTGCTTCCTTTCCAGGGCAGAGAACTATGAGTGCAACTGGATGACAAGCTTAAAATGTTGTACTAACATAATACTAAGATGTAGGATTTATTTCTAAGAGAGTAAGTCAGTGGTTCCCAGCCTGGGGATTGGTACCCCCCAACAAGTTCCAAGATAGGTCATAAGGGTCGTAAGACAATTATCAATCGCCAGTCAATCGCAGTCCATCACAGGGCTCATACATAGAGACAGACACACTCACAGTCTGTCACCGAGACGCCATTGAACCTAACCTGCATGTCTTTAGATTGTGGGAGGAAGCCGGAGTAGAACCTGCAGACTCCAAACATCAAGTCCTCAGCCAGCTGGTGCTGTGAGGCAACAGTGCTGACCACAGCACCACCGTTAAGCTCTTACTTAACTTGAAACTATTCATATTAAATTATTATTTAATTAGTTAAATAATTAGTAATTCATTAGTTGAACTTATAGACTCATTGACATATGCAACACATGAAAAGGTTGGGAACCATGAGTGTAGCCAGTGAATACATAGTATATAGATTTTAGTATGTACAGTGGATAGACTTTAGGGCTGCCTGCTACTAACGATTATTTTCATTATCGAATAATCTGACGATTAATTGCTCGATTAATCGACTATTTGGTCTGGAAATGTCAGAAAATACTGAAAATGCCCATCACGAGGTCACATTTTCAAATTGTTGTCCAACCAACAGTCCAAAACTCAAAGACATTCAGTTTACGTGATATAAAACAGACAAACAGAACATCCTCTCAGTGGAGAAGCTGGAACCGAGAAATGTTTGGCATTTTTGTTTAACAAATTGATTAGCAAATTAGTTGCCAATTTATTTTCCGCCGATCGACTAATCGCTTCCTCTCTAGTCTAACCATAACATTGTGGAACATTGTTCTTCATTTGAAGTGCTTTCAACTCATAGATTCAACATGTGAAATGGACTGTAGAGACATGACTTCACTTTTAAGTCAACAAAGGTCCACAGAACCACTGGTATTAGACCTCATAGTGCCCCGAAGAAGCCAAAGCCAGAAAGAAAAGTGAATAGACATAGAGGACGGAGGATATAGGTACCAGTCTACCATGAGACGTGTATTTTCATACTGTTTATGAACAAAATTACATCTGAAGTTGTATGATTGAACCCTGGGTCTACGTCCATGGAGACTTTCCAGCTGGAGAGTCCTGCTGATCCCTTGGCTTTGGTTCCAGGTAACCTGACCGCCGGTGTACTGTTATCCCACAGCGAGTTAAATAATTCAGAGCTGTTTGTAAATTCAGCTGTTGTTCGGGCAGGACGGGACACGGTCCAGAGAAATGAGAGAACCAGTGTAGAATTACTGTCGGCCCTTTGGGCACGAGCAGAGACGTATGAACCCTGCCTTTATTTTTAAGGTAATTCACTGAGGTGGCATTTATAGTTTGATCAAATAAATCATGGACCTGAAACTGCTTAAGAGTTTTTTGTCTTCTTGTTCCTTTTGTAACTTCTGGATCTAACCTTTTCCTTCATTGAGTCATTGAATCATTCTGTCCACTAAATCATATGCTCTGGCAGAAACATTTTTCCACACTTTGTCCTTCAACCTCAATGGCATTGCTCCGTTTTTAAGCAACCATATGTGCCACTGCTGCTACTAACACTAAAACTATTACTTACAATACACGTGGAACTCGTCTGCGCTTGCAAATTGCTGATAATTCCACTCTGACATGTTTAATGTTTGGCCAGCGCTACAGCAAATGTAATCAGTGTTTTTAGGTCCAGTTTTAATTAGATCTTCAAAAGGCCTGTTTGTCATCAAACAAGCCACATGAATTCCTGTCACTTTATTAATTAGTTTGGCCGATCAAAGTGCTAAATACACACAAGTCGTAAAACCAATTAAGCCTCTGGTTTTCTACTCTACCATTACGTTTTGGAAAGTAAATGTTGCCTGGTAAATGTTGAGATTTACCTGTCAATTTCATAATTTAGTTAGTGATTTTCTGTTCCCTGGAATGCCTGGCGATGACATCCAGAGACATGATGTGAGCTCTTTGCGTTCAGCTGTCTTACCTGTAGGGACAGAGAGTGAGAGCATGCTAAGAACAAGGCCAGAGCAAAATCCTGTTGCAGCAGTGTGATTCAAAGAGGCTGTTCTCAATGAAAAATCTGCCCCTTTTACATTAGATTAGTCTCTGTATGATTTCTGAACATCAGCACAAAATTGTTAACATGAAAGGAGCTCAGACTTCAAAATGTTTTGCCCTTCGATTGATGGTGATTTATGGTGGATGTTTAGCCACAGTAGCGGCGTGGCTCTAGGGGTGCCAGTGTCGGCCTGTTAGTAAGTCTATCACTTTGGTCCAGACTGATATCTCTCAACAATATTGGATGGATTGTCATTAAATTTGGTACAGGTGTTCATGGTGCCCAGAGGACGAATCCTAATGACTTTGGCGATCCCCTGACCTTTCCTCTAGCCACTATAAGGTTGACATTTTTCGCTTCTGAGTTCAATTTCTCGACAACTATTTGATGGCTTGTCATGTGTCATACAGACATTCATGTCCCCCTCGGGATGAACTGCAACAAATTTAGTAAACCCTTAAGTTTTAGATGTAGCACCATAAGATTTGAACATCTAATTAAATCTGGTCCTAAAAACACTGATTACATTTGCTGTAGCGTTGGCCAAACATTAAACATGTCAGAGCGGAATTATTAGCAATTGCCAACCACAGACAAGTTACACGTGTATTATAAGTAATAGTTTTAGTGTTAGTAGTGGCACATATGGTTGCTTAAAAATCTGTTAAATATTTTATTTTGTCCAATAGAGGTTTAATTATATGCTAAATTAATGATGCAAACTCACCAATTAATTCGCCAACTAATTCGCCAATGTTAGCATGCTAAGATCAAAGCTAAGATAATGAACATGGCAAACAGTTTAAATGCCTTAACTTCAGCATGTTAGCATACTGATGTTAGCATTTAGCTCAAAGTGTGCCTCATGGCTGTAGACTCTCACTCTGATATCAGTCCAAACCTCCATTGTATCTACATTACATTGTCTACATGTGTCCAGTTATTCACAGGAATAAGAAAAATAGACAGCCACACAACAAACAAAGTAACAAATCTGGCACAGAAAAGTAATAATATATAATATATATATATATATATAAGTATCATCACTAGCTGCTTTTTTGTTTTTGTTTTGTTTTTTGGGTTTGCATTTTCTTTTTGAATATTTTGTCTAATTCAGGTTCAAAAGTTGACATCAAAGGCAGTGGACGGAGGAGGCTTCTGGCTGTAATACAGAGACTAGTTGATAGAAATGTTCACATATCTGGAGTCATGGCCAGAGGCTGCGACCCATCATCATGATGATGAAGAAATGAACCAGTGGGACCTCCATTTTCTGCTGGAAAACAGCATTAGTGTTACTCATCCTCATGTCTGGGCTTTCAGTGCTTTGGGCAAGATATTTTTGCATTTTATCAGAGATAATGTTTTTTATTTGTCTCGGGACGCAGCCACATAATTGTAACCAAGAAACCAGCGCCAGTTCACTGCTCGCGCTCCAGAAATAATCCGTCACAGACAGCATTTTATAGATACTGTCAGGTTTTAGTTTGAAGTGTGTGACAAAGTGAAGTATATTATTCATGCGATGAAATGTTTAACACTCTGATGATCCCTTGTGGAGACGAAAGCAGAAATCTTTCTTAGTGCACAGAAACATGGACACTTTAAACTCGAGGCAGGCAGAGTCGTGATAAATCGATTGCGTTCTGCAGAGTGCAAGGCCTCCGTTCACTGCTGTCACACGACCAAAACAGATGAGGTATGCAGATGCAAAACCTCTGGCCGCAGTCTGATCACATTTGTAGTGTTGGTTTCTATAAGTATATATCATTCACTGCATGTAGAACGAAGATGTGAAGAGCACAGCAAAGCCAAAACAATGTTTAAGTAGCTTCCAATCAGAATTGGTAATTTAGAGTGTTTGTTTACATTTAAGTAAAGTATAAAGAGCAGTACTCGGAACGTGTACAAGCTGCATAATCTCCTAAATGAGTTATTTTTTAGAAAATGTTTAGATTTTTTCAAATGTGCATCTGAATTTGGATCAGCTTCAAAATTCACGATTGATAAGGTTGTGTAAATAGCTGATAACAGTGATGATTTTTTAAGACTACCCTATATCTGTCCAGGAATATCAGGACTTTATACAAAGATGAATTTTGCCAAACATATTTTTTTGCCAAGGTAGTTTAGACTCATGATGACAGATGTATGGCCATTTAAATATGGCAGATTAAAAAGAGATTTACTTTCTGAAGGCTCATCCACATATTTCATGCACCAAAGACCGGGTGAAATTTGAAGGTGGAGGGATGAAAATCCAGAAAAACAAGATTTTTTTCTACACATCACAGTTCAGGATATATTAACTAAATCTATCCACACCAAAACCAATCGGTTCTTCTTTGGCCTATGGCCTGCACCTTCCACTACTGAAAGTATTTATGTCGTTTTTAAGACATCCTGCTAATGAACAAACAAACAGGACAAAAGTCAAATCCTCTTCATCAGAGGAGAGGAGCATAAGAGAGCACCCAGTGTCTGGATGTCATTGTATCCACCATGTAGCAACTGTTGAATAGCAGAGTGGCACCACAGACCTTCAGTCCCTCCTGGAAAAACCTGTCAGATGCAACAAAGGCACCGCAGGAAGGCAGGAAATCACTTAACTTAATTTATTGCATCCTTTGTTGCCTTGGTTACTAGTTAGGGGAAATGGCAGCTATTTAATAATCTAGCATCTACCAAACAAACCCCACCCTTAATTCCCAGACCTCCATATTACGCGTTTAATCTTTGACTCTTACAGTTTGAGGATTCTTCCTGTTTGGTAGTTTTGAGTTTAAACCTTTAGTTTATGAATGGGGCTGGAAAACCGACGCCAACATTGACACTTCGCATGGAACTACAGCGCTCATCTGAATGTTGTTGCAAGAAGTATGACGCCTACTGGATTTGGGATACACCTGAATCATTTATTTTATTTTATTTTACAGAAACAATGAACATAGATCAACATATCTGTAAATGTTTCAATTGTTGCCCCTCAAACAGGTGTTGAATTATTCATAACATAACAAAAAAACCCCAACATAATCAAAACAAGAGCTGACAGGAGAAACATAAAACTGGCTAAATTAAGATTAAAAGCTAAAATACCAGAATACCAGAATAAGTCTGTGCAGTTGAGAAATGTGTGGGTTGTGGACAAAATGTACTATTAAATCTCAAACTGACAGCAACAGTGTTTTAACAGATTAGAACTTTATGCCTGATTGTTATAATTATTCAGCACTATGATTTAGGTGAAACCCATATAATCACTTCGTCAGACACCAAGCATTATACTGTATCAGTGGAACTGATTCACGTTGCATAATAGCATCATGTTTGGAGCGGCTGCTTACATGTTATCTCAGAAGCACGATTTCTGTACATAGTCTATGTGCAGTGGATATATACGAAGGGGTTGTTTGTTGATTAAATTGTATGTGGGTACACGTGCCAAAGATTTAATGCTCTAATCAATTACACATGCTGCTTTAAAGCCAGTGCGTTTGAGGTGTTCTGTTTCAAACTCACTGAAAATATAAAAGGCTTTACTTCTTGTCTTTTGCCGCGTCAAAAGCCACCAGCAGACGCTGAAGGGTTTATGACAGTAAATTCAAAGGTTTTCACAGATTGGAGAAAGGTGAAGTAATTATCAGCTTGACAATAGAGAGCAGCAAAACAGATATTCAGGCTGTTTGAAAATGTCATCAATCAGCATTTCATCATCCAATTAGGCTGGCGTCTTTATCTTGGCAGCTGTAGCAGCAATCTTGTCTGCACTCTGACTAACCGGTGCTGTTTGCAGGTTGCTGCTGGCAGGGTTAGGCAGAAGCCGTCAGTGTTGTTTATGTGTATTTGTATTGCAGCGGGGTGGAGACGCCAGCTTAGATCCACTCAAAAGGGTCCTGCCTCTCATGTGTGACCTAGATCATCTCTGACAGGGATGATGGATGAACATGGCTGCAGAGATAGATGTTAAGTGGGTTACAGTAGCCTGTATGTAAATAGAAAAGATAGCTGCTATCCTCATAAAATGGGAAAACAACAAAAAGGTGACTTTTTTTCTCCAAAGATATTTAATACACAGTGATATATATTTTTAAAAAAAGTTGCAAACTCTTACATTGGACGAGCTGGAACAAGACCCTCAATGTGCTCGGTAAATGATTTAAACAATTAACGTTTAACCCCACCCCTTCAATTCTGCTAGAACCAGCATTTAAACAACACAGCCGCTGTAGGATGCGTGGGTATCGTGTGGGTCAGGGCACACGGGGGAGACTGACTGACACTGATTAGAGTCTTTATTTATATAAATTTCATGACCAGGGTTCAGACAGCTTTTTAAGGGTAGAATTCAAGCATTTTTCAAGCACCATCGAATCCTTTATCATCACATCTAAATTGTTAAATCTATAAATGCCAAGAGACAACAAACAATAAAGACGACAGGACGTATATTTGAATTCAAGCATGTTCTTAACCTTGAAAACACAATGTTTAAAATGAAGCATTTTCCAAACTTTTAAGGCTTTGTACGAACCCTGATGATGTAGTTGAGTCCCAACTGGTTGATGCTATCTGAGCATTGGCCTTGCAAGGTTCAGGGCTGATTTAAAACAGGAGATGGGGCGTTGAACCATTTTCAACCCATGAAATGCAGATCTTTATCAATTTGCTAAGAAGTGTCAATACTAACACTAGCATTGATGTCTTTCATCACAGTACAGTTTACTAAAGATTTACTAAAGAAGTGAGCTTGTGTGATGCTACATGATTTCAAGTTGTACTGGGTCACATCTTCAGCAAAACATTTCTTCCCCCCCATTCCTGTTAAAATATCTATAATTTCTCTTGAGACGTGTTTTAGGGATTATGTCACTTTCCAATTACCCTGCTTCTATGAGCTGCAGTTTCAAAGGTTTCCATATTTTGCAAGCTTGATTTCCCACTTCAAAGAGAATCATTTCTGGGTCGCACTTGCAGGGTTTTGAGCATTGAATGGAAATTGTAAAACAGATCTGTACGTCTCGTTTGGGGCCTCGGTAATTAAGAGCGCTTCGCTGTTTCCTGCGCTGCTAAAACAGAATAAGCAAAAAGCATCTGCCAAGCTGTGAGCTAAGTTTCGGGGTTTTTCCTCCCGCAGACATGACGACTTGAAGGAGATGCTGGACAGCAACAAAGACTCCCTGAAGCTGGAGGCAATGAAGCGGATTGTGGCTGTGAGTGTAAATATTGCTTACTTTGGGATTTCACCGATCAGCAGGTATGGCTGCACGTCGAGGGAAATCATATGTGCAACACAACATGCATCATTTAATAATCCATTCAAACAACCGTAAAGACTTAATTTCACAATTTTGACACTAAAGATCTCAGTGTAACAAATCTGCTATGAGAGATGCAAATAACATACAAACTAAAACTGTGCCGCAGGTCCTGCAAGAGACTTAATATCCTTCATCTGTGAGAAAAGGGCACTTTTAGATGTTATATCTACAGTGGTAAGAGATACAAACTGCGCAGTCAGCTGTTAAATATTCATACTTTGTGTCAGATTCTTCCTTCTGAAGCTCCACGCACATCCCTTCATTTGCCACGAGGAGAGGAGATGAAGGGGGGGGCATGAAAAGGAGCTCGAATGAAACATAAAAATGTTGCACCTCTGAAATCCTCATTGCTTTCTGGTGTGTGTTCTCTCTGCAGATGATCGCCCGAGGTAAAAATGCGTCAGATCTCTTCCCTGCTGTGGTGAAAAATGTGGCCTGTAAAAACATTGAGGTTCGTAATGAACCCAGTTTCCTGTTGCTTCATGTATTGTTTGCTCCTTTTCGTCAGATTCATGTGATTTAAAAAAAAAAAAAAATGTTGCTTTTTGCATTAAGTTTTTGTAAAATTCTGCCTGCTTATAACTTATACAATGGTCTTATTATCATCTTTTTTAAAGCCCTGCGGGGTTGGGCTTTATCTCACCTCAACAAAAATGTAATTTTCTTTTCCTCTTTTTAATTTTTTTTTGTGTTTTTTTTATCGCTTTGCTTCATCTCTTCACGTAAGATTGATCTCAGCGACAATAATTGAACTCATCTACATAATTTGGACTAAATCTGTTTTTTCTTCATCTGTCTGTTTCCCTCTTACTTCTGCTCCCTACAGGTGAAGAAGCTGGTGTATGTTTACTTGGTGCGTTATGCTGAGGAGCAGCAGGACCTCGCTCTGCTCTCCATCTCCACATTTCAGCGAGGGTTGAAGGTAGAGTAGTTTTCATAACTGACAATTCCTTCAGATTTTGACTTTTTGACAACAGAAAGAAACATGTTTATCAAAATTGGAGGCCTAATGTTATGATGCAACTCAGAAAATGAAGATTTACTGCATGTTTTTAGCCACGGTAGCTTCTTGGCTCTATGGATGGTAATGTTGGCGTGTCAGTCGGTCCACTACTAACAACTGTTTTGACAGATTGCCATGATATTTTGTACAGACATTCATGGTTCTCAGATGATTAATCCTACTGACTTTGGTGATCCTCTGACATCTGTTGTAGCGCCACCATGAGGTTGACATTTATGTATTTCAGTGTAATATCTCGACAAGTTTTGGATGGATTACTGTGAAATTTGCTGCAGATTCTTAAGGTCCCCAGAGGATGAAATATTTTGGTTTATGAGCAGATTCCTCCAAAACTAATGCTATTCCCATCACCCTCAGCTGTATGCTGTGTTTAGAGCTCATTAGCAGACTTTAGCATGCTAACAGGCTAAATTATGATGACAAATATGGTAAACATTACACATGCTGATGTTAGCATTTACCCTCACATTGCTGTAGAGTCTTTGTTTTGTTGCTATTCACATTTTGCAACGAACCACGTAAATCTGCATTATGAACCTTGTCAACAAGTGGCAGAAATGAGGCTCATGAAATTCTTGCTCTGTACTTTTACAGGATCCGAACCAGCTGATCAGAGCCAGCGCACTGCGGGTCCTCTCCAGCATCCGAGTCACGATCATCGTCCCCATAATGATGCTGGCCATCAAAGAAGCTGCTTCTGATATGTCTCCATACGTCAGGAAGACAGCTGCTCACGCAATTCCTAAACTCTACAGGTGACCTACCAAGACGTTTTTACAGAACACTGACTATTCTTGGTTCCCTGTTTTGAGTATAAAGACAGCATGGTTAACACTTACGTCAAAAGATCAGTTACATTTTCCCAATTTCTGTAACTTGTAACTTATTGGAAGATGCTACTAGTTACAGGTGTCTTGAACGGAGGCTTTTAATAAATGATTAAAAGAGCATAAATAATACATTTGTATGTTAAATCTGATTTTGATTGTTTTTTATTCACTTTGCAGCCTGTTATAGTCCTGATCGCCAGTTTGAGAAACACAGAGAACAAATGTTGCTCTGAATTACTGCCATTGTGAAATTAATTTGTGTAATTAATTTGTACCTTTTACTACCCTTTATGGCAGTAAAAGGTACAAACCTTCAGAAATCCATAACTGCTCTGACAGTAAAATCCATTTGTTTTATACTCGGGTATGATTTTTATTAAGAACAAATGATTGCTAACTTTTTCTCCAGCATTTTATTGTTTCATGCATTTGAGTGATTTATTCTTCTCTGCTCTCAGTCTGGATCCAGAGCAGAAGGACCAGCTGATTGAAGTCATAGAGAAACTCCTTGCTGACAAAACCACGGTGGGTTTTTTGCACCACTGATGCAGTGTTTTTTTCCACCAGATTCTTTTGAACAAATGCAAATACAAGTTTGAAAAACACAGAGTGCAGAAAATAATGCAAACCAGCTTCTGTGTACGGCACCAGATTGCATTCAGTGCCTCGGTTGTTTCATGGCTTCTCATTTGTTTAACTAGTCTCCCTTTTCAACTTGCAGTTTTTGCAAGCTGTTGTAATTTCCAACAGAAATATACTGACAACAGAAACAGGCTGCATAATTCAGTCACCATTTACAGGTTTCTTGTTCAACGTCATGTAATTTCAGAATGCATGGATAGTATTTGCATCAGTAATCCTCGTAGATTACGTACTACTATACACAAGGGATTAAAGAACATTATTTTAACATCACCACCTGTTGTGGGACTGAAAATGGGCTGCAGCTGGTGGCAGGAAGCGTTGTCATGGCTTTTGAGGAGGTGTGTCCGGAGCGCATCGACCTGATCCACAAGAACTACAGGAAGTTGTGCAACCTCCTGATCGATGTGGAGGAGTGGGGGCAGGTCGTCATCATCAACATGCTGACCCGCTATGCCAGGACCCAGTTCCTCAACCCAAACATCAATGTAAGTAAGAAACACATACAGAAGAATCTATACAGTCCCAAAAATGTATGCTTGTGAAAGTGTAACCTCACTGCTCACTGGCTCACTAGTTGACAGGCTGTATTTATTTCTTCTGTGGCGATAAGACTCATGTCTGGCTTCTTAGCTTCCCAGTTTATTAAGTTAACTGGCAACTCGGGCATCAACAAACAATAATATTCATTGATGATTACTTTGTTGAATTTTCTCCCTTACTTTTGTTTAATTCACAAGTAATTTAGTCTATAAAATGACAGAAAATAGTGAAAAATGTTCATCACAATTTCTCAATGCAATGTCTTCAAATTACTTGTTTTTACAGACCAACATTCCAAATACCAAAAATATTTATTTTACAGTGAAATAAAACACAGACAAGCAGCAAATCAAGTTTTTTCATTTTAGGTTTTTCCCAGATGATTGACTTAAAGGATTAATTGATTATCAAACTTGCTGTCGGTTGTCTTTTTATCGATTTACTAACCAGTGAATCGTTGAAGCACCACAAACAACTGGTAGCAAACATAGCTTTAACAATTACTTTGCACCTCGCCACTGCTTGCAAAGCCGTATGTACTATATTTTTTCCACTTTATTTTACTCTGCGAGTTTTTTGAGACACTGCGTACACTGTATTGTATATCAGTTTGATCACTTAAAAGACTATATATTGCAATTGTTAAATTCATTGTTGCATGTCTCCATGTAAATTTATTGCAATAATACAAGTTTAATTTTGTTGGATTAATTATATTCTTCCGGTTCTGCCATTGTGACTGTGCAGAGGTACAAATTGAAACCATCCTGTCATTATTTTCCTCTTTCACCATTGCCAAATTGGTGATTTCTTTCTCTATTTTATCAGTTTTTCAGACCCACCTGTTGACTTATCTTCTCATAAGCTAACAGCAACAGATTGAGCCATTTTTCATACCATGTTGAACATTGTTATTGTGGTAATTCCCCATGCCTGTGGTGACAGATTAGCACAACCATTTTGCACTACATGTTTACCTAACACCAGGAGGTCTAATGATAATGCTTCTCATACACAGTGTTGCTGCTTTTTAACAAATATATTCAATAGCACATTAGCCATCTGGTGACTTTAAGAGACTTTTAAAGCAGCAAATAACTACTTTGCATACAAGAGAGACTGTGTCTTGTGCTGTTTGTCTCCCAACACACTGTTTAATTCCTGCTGTCTCTGCAGGAGTCCCTGCTTGAGGAGGGGGGCATGGACAAGACCTTCTATGGCTCAGATGAAGACGAGGACGAGGACGAGGACGAGAAAGAAAAGAGGGCCGAGGCTCCTGCCCTCGCCAAGAGGAAGCCGTACGTGATGGATCCAGACCACCGGCTGCTGCTGAGGAACACCAAGCCGCTCCTGCAGAGTCGCAATGCAGCTGTGAGACCACTGCACTTCTGAATAATACACACTTTACATCAGTGTAACACAGCCCGTTAACTCTCCTTCTGAGTCTGTTGCCGTGATAGATATGAGAATTATTAGTGTTATTCTACACTAAGCAGCAGGTTGGTGTTGTGAGAAGTCGAGGTCTCCAAATGGAGACTTTGCTTCACATTAACAAACATCCGTCAAGTCACTTCAGAGACACACAGTCAGAGCTGAACCTTTCATTCTGAAAGAGGGACAAGTGATCATTTCCTGAAGAACATTAATGAGGCATCACACTACATTAGTGCTGCTGTGGTCACTTTGGAAGGCCTGTATTGTTCCATGTTAGATGTTGAAATTCCTCCGTCACACATTATTCTACATTTGTACTGCTGTAATAAAGGTGGTCTTTTTTTAAAGGCAGTTCAAGATTAATCCTGTCCTTCATGCAACAAATGTGTCTTGCATGTAGTATAGCAGCCAATCAGTGAGCGCTATAATTGTGCTTTATGTGGCTTATTGTTTTGCACCTATTAAGTAATGAATACATGGTTTCCCTTTGCCCTGATGTCTTCAAATAGTTAAATTGTAGTAGGTCTCTTTGAAGCTCTTATTTTACCCACAAAATAACACTAAGAACCTAACACTACGTGTGTAGTACTTAAAGCAGCTATGGACAATACTCGTATATTAATGTACCAAATGACAATGTGAAAACAGTGTGACAGTGTGAAATGATTTGCTTGTAGTGATGAAACTACAGAGAATTATCACACTCGGTTTTATGGAGCTTTATAGAGAGTTTCAGCTCATTGTTTTGATGTCCGACCTGCAACTTTGCTGTTCTGGTTCGCGCTCACCACTCTGATATTGTTGTTTCCGGCAGCCGCAGGCAGCTGTTTTCAATAAAATAACTCTAAAAACCCACTGTCCACTACCTGCCCAGCACCAAACAGCAGACAGATGTAGTTAGCGACTAGCTGGTGAACGTGGTGGCGCATTGAGCAGCTAAACACCCAGCTATTTCCCTCAGGAGTTGGTGGAGGCCAAAAGCAGAGCAAAAAAAGGGTGAATATAGGACTTACATTCATCATGTGACCAGAAACACGACTTTAAGTTAATGCTAATGTTGCTTCATTTCACATTCACCACATTTTTTAATCTTCTTAATCTTTATCTCACTTTTATCTGAGAGCTATAAAAATACAGTAGTGACGCAATGGAGAACAAAGAGTTGAACACAATTCCCCAGAGGAACACAACATTTAATATTGTGAGATTGAAACGCTGGTGATCATTTACCCCTCCCTCTGTTTTCTCATTCCAGGTGGTGATGGCTGTGGCTCAGCTGTATTTCCACCTTGCCCCTAAAGCGGAGGTTGGGGTGATCGCCAAGGCTCTGGTCCGTCTCCTGAGGAGCCACAGGTGAGATGTACTGTCATATTCCAAAACTGCTGTGCAGTTTATTCAAGCCAGCAGTATGGGCTGTCTCACGCTGTTATTGTCGCTGAGAGTGGAGGTGAGGTTGAAAGTAATGAGAGCTGCATTTGAGTCTCACTTGAAAGGGGACAAAATACAAGTCGAAGTGCCAACAAAAAAATAAATAAAATAAATGTGATAAGAGAAAGCTATAATGACCATGAATCTCAGCAAAGTGGAAAAAGTATCACAAAAAAGGAAATGACGTGACGTGAAGTGTAGCGAGGGTGGTACATCTCTACAGCCCTGAAGCAGAATGGGAAATTAAACAGGGAGCTCAGTGAGACTGAGGTAAACATGAGAGCATAAACCATAAGGAGCGATGATGGCACATAGGTGGCCTCTTGGTTGTAAGTCTGGCAAACCTGTCAGCTTCTAATTGAACAAGTTCTCTTGTGGCTCTGGGTGTGTGCTGTAATGGGATCGTCACTCAGCTGCGCCCAAACGACAGCACCTCTCTGCAGGGGATTTGTCAGCAATCCATTGCACTCGATGCTGTGGTATGTTTCATCATTAGACTTTATTATTCGTACAGAGTCAGTGGCGTCTCGGCTCTTATTGCACCCACATCGGTTTACTTCCTTGGAGAAGAACGCCTGGATGTTTAACTAGAAAACTAGTTTTATTATTTTGTTATTGGTCTTGTTTGTGTACTAGACCATCTATTAACAAATGCAGCTGTAAAGCTACACAAATTTACAACTCAATTTGTTTAGGGTAGTCAGGCTGTACACGATCACACAGTCAGGAGAAGAGGTGTAATCAGGCGGAATAAGTAAAAATACCTGTGTGGTTTTACCAGGGTAACGTATAGGGCATTTAATTTACTCTCCCAACACTGGTATCGATGCATTAGCTAAGGCTACAAGTCCTCTCTTATCAAGCTAGCAGAAATCTTTCTACGGAGCTCCTCTGGGGTCATATGGTAGAAAAAATCTTTTTTTTATGTGTAATCTGTGCCCTCTGATTCATAATCCGTGCACTCGGTTTGCATTTTTTTTTCTACACAGCAGCAAATGGAGCGGACCATTACACACATGTATGCATTTCCTGATGGAGCATTCTATTCAGACTTTGCTTATCCCGTGCAAAGGGGGGTAATTTCTAAATCATATGAGGTCTCCTGGTAATATAATAAAAATATAAATTCTAGGCTTGGTTAACGAGCATTGGGAGGCAACTCTCACGTTCATTTTTGATGCTTGACGGTTTGCTCATAGAGGTTATTTTTTTCTACCATATGACCCCAGAGCGTAGAGTATATTTCGACCAGAATGTTATCTCAAAAAAAGGAGATGATTGCGATTCTTTTGAGAATTCTGATGCATCGTTTGCCTTCAAACTCACTCCAATCGGACCCGTTCTTTCATCATGTTGTCATTCAATTGTGAATTAGCCTACAGGCTATAGGCTAAGGTGGTGGCTGAATTAGCCAGACAACTTGAGCGCCACCTAGCTGGCTGCAAGATCTCTAACTCAGACAGCTAGTATCATTTCCAGTGAGTAGCTCAAACTAAAAAAATCCAACCCGTTTAGTGTTACATACTGTGTAGCTTTTGTTAACCAGTGTAAAAATTAGATGCATCGTCAACAAGACTGTGAGGATTTAGTGCCCAGACATGTTGTAGCTAGCTGATGGCATGTTATGTATTTCTTGTTAAATGATCTTTTCCACATTATAAATAGTCATATAAATAGTATTCATGTTGTGGAGCACTGTGGCCCTCCAATATGGCCACAGGTTGTCTCAGGTCAAGTAGACAGGGAAGGACAGGAAAGGCGATTGTGTTACTATCCTGCTCTGTTTCTCCATCCATCTCTCCTGTTTCTGTCTCTTCCTCCAGTGAAGTCCAGTATGTTGTTCTTCAGAACGTGGCAACAATGACGATTAAGAGACGGGTGAGTTACACCTTGTAGTAATTTGGTTATGTGTGTGTGGAACTTGAAATCAAATCCTGTTGAAGCTGTAGATTCACTGAGGTTTATTTTTCTTTTCATGTTTCTTCTGTTTCACAGGGGATGTTTGAACCGTACCTGAAGAGTTTCTACATCCGCTCTACAGACCCAACCCAGATAAAAGTCCTTAAGGTTCTTTTTTGTTCTATGCTATTCTCTTTTAATGTACTGTGATTCTTTTCCCTTTAATCATATCACTGAATCAATGGAAGAGATTTATTAAGTCTCTCAACTCTGAGACATGGTCGAATAACATACAGTATATCGGCAGCATCTTTTGCCTGTCCTCAATCATTTTAAACCCACCTACTTACAGTGAGTTATGTTCTTGGAACAAGTGGAGCAATGGCATAATGTCAAAGATATATTAACTTAAAAAAGCAGGCAAGTACATCAAAATGTCAAAGAACGAGTTTTGTGTAGGTGTAATTTATTTAAACTATTGTGAATGGAATGTTGAACACTCAAACACAGGATGCCATGCTGAATCAATTCCCATGAATCAGAGTGAAGAAGTTCCTAAGACATCAATGTTAAACATTAAAATTTTAAAAGTGAAATTACTGACTTTGGCACATCATGGTAAAAAGAAAAGTACCCCCCCCCCTTCAAGTGAATGTTTTTATTCATCAGGGCCTAAATTACATTTGTGGGGTCCTCACCAATGTCTAGAATCAAAAGAATAACATCAGGTGACAAAAAAACCACAACTGATTTCAATATGTAGTCACTGTTTCCCAAAAGTAAGCCAACATCCAGAAACTGGGTGGGAAAAAATAAGCACAAAAAAGAAAAAGAAAAGAAAAAGTATTTTTCTTTCTGCCTTTTACAGCTGGAGGTTCTCACCAATCTGGCCAATGAGACGAACATTTCCACCATCCTCAGAGAGTTTCAGGTACAGTTAAACAGAACTTTGAAGAATGGCAAAACAAAAATTGAACAAGGAGGGTTTCGCCAGCAGTAGCTTTCCTTTATGTATTACTATATTGAGTGAAAATGTTTGTTTCCGGCAGACGTACATTAAAAGCATGGACAAAGACTTTGTGGCTGCAACAATCCAAGCCATCGGCCGCTGTGCTACCAACATCGGCGAGGTGAGGGACACGTGTCTGAACGGCCTGGTGCAGCTGCTGTCCAACCGAGACGGTAAGTCTTTCTATGTGATACTCTAGATGCTTTTTATGTGATGCATATTGTGCTATGAGCGGTATAGCAGTATAAGATAACACGTTATAGAAGATTAGCTAAGAATCACCAAGACGCGGACTTCACACCCAAGCAAGCTGAAAACAACTAATAAAAACAGGGAGGAACTCTCCAACACTGGCGTCGATGCAAATGAGGAACCTGTTTCTTCAGTGAAAACTAAGGGACTGGATTTTATCTTAATTCATATTAGCAACTCAATCTAGGATGAAGATTAAAGAAAACTCAATCAATGTTCATTTATGCTTTCAATGAGCAACTCCTCCTCCTGTCGTACAGAGTTGGTCGTAGCCGAGTCAGTGGTGGTTATTAAGAAGCTGCTGCAGATGCAACCGGAGAAGCACAGTGACATCATAAAGCACATGGCGAAACTAACAGACAACATCCAGGTGAGAGTCTCGTTCACAAACGATGTTGATGCTGTAACCAGACATTTTAAAGCTAAAAGAAACCAGCGTTGTACATTCTGTTTTGAATTGTCCCTTTGGATGTGGAGTTAAATCCCCGTTTAGTACCAGGAAAAGAAAAGAGATGTAGACAATCATTTAACGTCATTTTAATTGTTCTCAGGTTCCGATGGCACGGGCCAGTATCCTGTGGCTGATTGGAGAATACTGTGAACATGTACCTAAGATCGCCCCGGATGTCCTGAGGAAGATGGCCAAGTCGTTCACTAATGAAGAGGACATTGTCAAGCTACAAATCATCAATTTGGCCGCCAAGCTCTATCTCACCAACTCCAAACAGGTGCGAATGGGACTGGCATGTGTTTTTCTATCACTAGTATTTAAAGAGACTAAAACTTTTAACTTGTCAGCAGTGTGTGCAATGCTACCAAGCTTCAGTGCAGAAACATAACCAATACAACAATTTCTGTTAACCCAAGTGTAAGAATCAAACATTTTGTAAAACAGTGACAGATATTTGATTTTACTATGCTTTTTTGAGAAAATTAACTCACAAGTTAAGTTTAAATGCTTTTTTCAGACATTTTTACACATAAAAATGGTAATAAATGTCGTATACAGAGAGAGTTGGGGCTCAAGAAAACTGATTCACCCTCGTGACTACCTAGCAATATCCTACCAACTACTCAGAAAATCCTGGGAAACACCAAGCAACCACCTAGCTAGACTAATTACCCTGTGCAATGGGTCATCATACCAGACATTGTTATGTGGTATGACATTACAGAGCACCCCTACACAAACACAACCACATGCAGTATACATGCATAAACACATCAGATGGTAGGTATTCTTGTTCGTACTGTCCTCATCCTACATGTCCTCCGTATTCCTTCTTCTCGCAGACCAAACTGTTGACGCAGTATGTCCTCAACTTGGCCAAGTACGACCAGAACTACGACATCCGTGATCGGGCGCGCTTCATCCGCCAGCTTATCGTGCCCACAGAGAAGAGTGGAGCGCTCAGCAAGTACGCTAAGAAACTGTTCCTCGCCCTCAAACCTGCACCGGTCCTCGAGTCTCCATTTAAAGGTGCAGGAGCCTTTTAAAAGTCCTCTCTTGATCACAGCTTGGAGAAAGTTGAAAGAAATTATTTGAGCTATTTTATTACGGCTTAATTATATTTAGTGCTTGGACACCCTAAATAAATTTTAAGTTTAAGAGGGTCTTAGTTTAAGTGATTACACTAAACTAAGTATTCATTTTTCCTGTTGCCAGAATAAAGTTATTTCTCCACTAGCATTGGTTTAGCATGCCTTCTCCCCACAGGAGAGTTGCAGGGGGGATGCAGAGGGTGAGATATGAGGCAAAGACACTGTCTGAGGTGAAAGGGACAGGTGCATGATGGCATTCTGAAAACGACAGGAAGTTAGTTACTGTAGTTTGACTAATTGATTTGGCCCACCTATTGACATGATAAGCGATTGCAGCTGATCCCGTTAATAGGTGGGTCAAATCAATGGGCCAAGCTACAATAAGTGGCTGTGACACACAGCTCATGGAGGCAAATCACGCACGTTAAAACACTTAGCCCCTGATTGCCCCAAATTGCGTCAAACATCATACTCCTTTTCAGAAACGTAACTGATTTGATACATATATTTTTAAATTCAGTGTGACTTACACTTCCTGGGGATATCATTATTACAGATGTCCAATCACATAGTAATGTCCATAAATCTGCTTAGAAATCATAGAAAACAGATAGCCATTACTCTAGATCTTGCCTGAGAATCATGCTGTTTTTAAATTTTCTTCAGCATCAAAGTAATCCAGTAATAACTGTCTGTACATCCATCGATACATTGTAAACACTAACTGTTAATAGCTAATTCAGCATACTTTTAAAGGTGCCAAAATGTAGGCCACAGCTAACTAACTGAGTTCATGGCAACATTATACTTGTTTATTATTTATTCAAAAATTAGAGCATGGGTATTTTCTGTTCTGTGCAGACTTATATTCTGGATTTCTTGTTTCTTGTGTTTTTGTAGATCGAGACCACTTCCAGTTGGGCTCATTGTCCCACTTGCTGAATGCCAAGGCTGGCGGCTACCAGGAGTTGCCTGACTGGCCTGAAGCCGCCCCAGACCCCTCCGTGCGCAACGTGGAGGTGAAGGATTCTGTGCGTGCAGTGGGAACAGTAACATTCAGAGACACTGGGGCCCTCTGGGGTCTACAGGGGCCCCAAAAGGTGGAGGGGAGCGAGGGTTGCTCCTGCCCCAGAGCAGTGCCTCAGAGGGGCTGAACAAAGTCCCCAGAGCCTCACATCCAATATAACATTAACTCCAATATAACATTGATCCCACTAGCCATCTTCCATTCACTTGCAGCTCATTAGCATTAACAGCTCATCGGTAACATGCATCCTTTTTGCCCTCCATCTATTTCCAAATGGTTGCTTAACAACTCCCCCCTCCATGGAGGAGAATGAGTCACAAGGAGAAAAGAGGATTACAGCAGCTATTTAGAAATAAAACTTCTGATTCACTATGAAAACAGTCAGCAGTTTTGAACTCCTCACCCTCTCTGCTGCACTTGCTTCTGTTCAGCAGCAGCTCACTCGCCCCGTCCAGGTGATTTCTCACCAATGTTTGAGCCAATAGCACATGTGATACAGAAGTTGGGAGCTCTTCGCTACAAATCAGTATCAACAGCAGTAAACCACATCTCCTGTAGTCTCTGCTAGAGGTGGAGCGAAGAGGCCGGTACAATACTACAATAATACCGATTTTTTTGTACAGATGCAGCCAGTAGTTGATTTCATGCATCTGTATTTAATTTGGCCTAATTATTCCCCACATTTTCAGTTACAAACACAAGTTACTCTACTCGACTGTAGCTGAACAAACATTTACACAGTGCATTCTTCTGTAGAGCATCATCCGAACTCACCAAATTCCCTCCTCCCCTTCTCCATCCCATTCACTCCATGTGCCATCGGTTCATAAGCAACAATGTGATCTAAATGAAGACATGAAATCAAAACTTGAGTGCGTCGCTTCTTTGTCAAAATCAAGACTAAACTCATAAAACCCGCTTGATTTTGATTTTCAGGAGTGACCTGAAGGCTTGATTTTGTCATCATATTTGTTATTTTTTGTTATTATAGTGTAGATTCTTTTTACTCGCAGCCCTAATGTTCCATACCGAGTGTGTCATTTACTTGTGAGGCAGATTTCAAGATGAGGCCACAGGTGCATTGCTACGTACATTTTATTTTGATTTGACTGGTGGTGTACAAGAGGCAGGCTTGTAAAAGAGCGTGCCAGGAGTCTAGTATGTTTTTGCCTGCTAAATAAGTAAATAAGTTACATTACATTTGACTGTTTTCCAAAGCATTTCATCCACTTCTAATTTCCCTACCTTCCAGGCAGATATTTGTTTCCTTTGCGGAGAGTTGAAACTTGCTCGAGAGATCTGATCCATCACAGTGAACAATTTCTTGCTTTTATTTTGTTTTACACCATGTGATAATGCAGCTGAAAGCAGGCACTGGTTTGAAAACTCTCCCTGTAGCTGAGTTCAAAGAAGCACCGACATCTTGATCGATTTTCTGACAGCATACCTCATACCGCAGCTAGGTTTGCACTGCCATACCCCCATTTTACTTCTCTTATTGTGGTCTGGCAGGGATCAAATTACATTAGCTTGAATTGAATTGAATTGAATTGGGATGCTGTGTTTTGGTCTTTGCATACAGACATGGCAGCTGTTCATTTAAAATGCTATAAATTACCAACCTAAATGAAATTGGTTCAGGCCATGCAAGTCAAAATCATGTTACATTTCATTATGATATAATTTAGTTAGAATAGATATTGGATTTGGTTATTTGGAGAGGCGATGATTTATGTCTTTGCTGATAGGTCTTGCATGCATCTGGTCAGGATCAATTCATTCTCAGCAGTTGTTTTTCACACTTAAATCTTGCAGCTGAAATTGAGATTTAAGAGGAACATGTACTTCAGCAGCAAACCCTGAAATATAATACCAACAGTAACTACCAGCTACGACAGGCCTCCTGCACAGGACACAGCTCCCACCAACCTGTATCAGCTGAAACACCTGAACCACCTGCTGTGACTGAGAGTAAAAGCTTGTTAGCGTGCAAGCAGATAACCTTGAAATAACTACTAGATATATTATTGGAAACATTCAGCTTCTGCCACTCCAGGTGCTAAGAGCACAAATGCAAACTTGACCAAACCAATAACATCCAGTAGAGTAAAGTTAATTCAAAATAACACATTTAAACATGATGGGTGGTGTCCATGATGGGATCTCAAACTCATCTCAAATCTCTGAACCGTTGTTAGTCAAAGTGCATTCAAATGAATGAAAAACAATGGACGGCTTGGAAGGTGGGAAGTCAGTCTAAAAACCTTAAGTATGCTTTGGAAAATGGTCGGCAGTGATGTTTAATATACAGTACATGGTTTGTAACACCACTGGTATGGTCCTTGAAGTAGCAGTTCAGTTGCTCTGTATAATCTGGATCCTCTGAAGCCCCGAACTTTCTCACAGGTTCTCCCTCTGCACATAATGCGTCTCCACAGATAGAGGAAGTCATAACCACCAGCGAGGGGCGGATCGGCTTGCTAGGAGACTGGAGAGAGGTTCCTCCTCAGATTGGGAGTGCGGTGGTGTTTGTTTTGATGACTGCTCTCTCTTTCCTCCTATGGTCTCTCTGGTTGTCATCATTTAGAAACTGATGATGGTCAAGTTGATGAGATGAGACTTTCTGAATCCCTGAAGAAATATATGACAGCCGTCTTTGTCCCAAGTAGAAAGATAGAATTCTTTATTCTCTTTAAAGAAATTGTAGAAATGAAGACATAAAATAAGAGCTGATGCTAAATCTTAAAGATGAAGATGGTTCAAGTAGCAAATGAAACAAGTGGAAAGGGTTAGAAAGCTGAGCTTCATGCTTCATTCTTCACCTCAGAAACAGCAGTTAACGGTCTCCACTCAAGGTCCACTTATTCACTTATTTAAGCCAACAAGGACAAGACGTAATCTAAGTGTAATAGAATAAGAGAAGTAATAGAAAGTTTTAACCTCTACAGTTTCATGACAACCTAGCAAATGTCATCTTTTGATGATGACCATGTGGGGAGGCTGTGGCTCAGGAGGTAGCTAATCACAGGGTTGGTAGTTTGATCCCCAGCTCCTCCTGTTGAAATGTCCTTGGACAAGACACTGATGGTCCCGCCAGGCCAGTCTAAGAGTCATCACAGGCCATCTGTGGTTGAATGAGAGGTCAATTTTAAAGCGCTTTAGATAAAAAGACCACATAAATGCAGCCATTTACTATGTGATACGACTGAAAGCTCCAGATCAAGGGTGTAAGTGGACCTTGAGTGGAGATTGTTTTGCAGTTAGGCACAATTTTTTCATCTGCACCTAAATTGTTGTCGGGTGAAATTTGTGACACGCTTTGTGTGTGTCACAAATGTTGTTGTGTGACGTGATTGCTTACTCCATGACTGTTTCCCCCCTCTGCTGTTCCACCTGTATCACTCTTCATTTAGCATCATGCTTTGTCACAGATGCTGACATTTATACTAAATGCATTGTCATGTATGTCATGTATTTGCTTGACGTATTAGTAAGAAGTGAATGTTAATGTTTACTTTTATTTATTCAAGCATATATTTAAGTATATACAGTACGATTATGTTATATTGGAGTGTAGTGATGTTACGCGAAGAAGACAAAAATCCATTGGTAATTTTATTAGCTTAGCATTCTGTGATGAAATCTGCGGTTTCTTTTTGTCTCTGATACTAGAAACTGTTCTCACACATCTTTATAGACCCAGAAGCCTTCCTGTGCCTGTTTCTCTTGCGTTCCTGACTTTTTTCTAAACACTTTTTTCCTTCCTTATCTCACCTCCATCCCAATCTTTTTCTTTTCTACATCTGCCAGGTATTTACGCTGCTTGAAAGAGTCACAACATTAACGAGTGTGAGTCAGTTAGCGGCACAGAGCCCACCCCCTTGAGCCTCAACCCATAATAGCGGCAAAACCCGAGTGCTTTTTGACACCCCGCCTAACGTAGTTGCTGTCCTGTGCTTTAGCTCAGTCAAAGCTATACCTGAAACACAGCACCCTCTTCCTCGGTCTCTACCATTAAAGAAGTGATTGTTTTATAAGGGTGTGCGGTGCTCTGACACGTCGAGATGCATTAGCAGCCTTGTGGGTTTTTACATGGGGTTCGGAGCCGTCCACACTCATTAGCTGATGGATCTAGGTAATGAGTTTGGTCACAGAAAGAGTCGAGACAGATAACGTCTTTTCTTAAAGTGTGGGAGGACCGTCACCACTCCTCAAAGACATCACTTCTCTTAATGGAACTGCTCCCTGTATTAAAAGGAAACCATTTCCGCAACTGGTCATGAAGGCATCACCTGGTGTATCTATCTGTGCTAAAAAGGAGCAGAAAGAACCCCAACTCCATACAAGCATTAGTGTCTGTATTCTGACTGTCAGATCTAAAAGCAGATCTGATGGCTGGCTACATTTGGCTGCATCACGCCGAGGCAGAGGCATTCATGGCCACGCTACTGTAACCTGCCCACGTCTCTGCTTCTGTCTGAGGGGTTCGCCGCTCAGGCTTACTGTTTGAACTCTGCTTCCTCTGCCAGGTGCCCGAGTGGACGAAATGCAGCAGCCGAGAGAAGAGGAAGGAGAAGAAAGTGGAGAAGCCGTTCTACTCTGACTCGGAGGGCGAGTCCGGGCCGACAGAGTCAGCTGACAGTGGTAACTTTAGGGGGCTGCTGCTGGCTGTGTTGGTGCTGTCACTTCCTTTAGTCAAGCGAGTAGCGTCCGCCACAGATGTGTTTGTGTGTGAGAAAGAGATTTTTGCCGAAAGCCAGTGTGAAAAACTGACACATACCCAATGCCCATTTAAGGACCAGGCCGCCATTATTCGATGTTGTTCCTATTATCAATAAATCCACTGAAAAGGCCAAAACTAATATAATATAAAGTGGTCATAAGTATATTGTTTCAATGTTACTTCAGCAGGAGTAAACACGTTTGTTGGGGACTATTTTCACCAACAGATTTATACACATCTGATGCTCTGAAAAGCTACACAGGTAAAACCTGCTAGTAGGATAATTTCATTGATGCTTTTGGTCTTATCTAGTCAAGTCATGTGGAACTTTATTTGTTCCTAAAAGGGCACTTGGTTGTGCAACAGTAAAACAGCAATAACACACAAGCAGGGTTTGTACAAAGTCTTGAAAGTTTGGAAAATGCGTAATATTAACAGTTGTGTTTTCAGGGTTAGGAATATGCTTCAATTCGCATATACTTGCTTTGCTTGATTTTCAACATAATCTGGTGTTTCATCATCCACACAATCACTCATGCAAACAAAAAATCTTTGAATATTTGAAATATATACATATTTGATAGTTGTCTCCTGGCATTTATAGTAACAATTTCGATGTGATGATCAAAGCTTTGAGAGTGGAAAACTTTGGTTTTTACACGAACCCTGCAGCATAGAATGTATATGTTTTTTACTTAAGTACTACTAAGATTAAAGCAATATTTACCCAGCGATATTTATTTTTTTCATGGCATTTGTTGACAGTAGGACACATGTAGAATATCACCAACCTTATCCCTTTAATGAACATTGTCGTTTTAACATTTATAGAAAAATGCATACCATGCTCATAGTATTATCTACTGAAGTAGTACTACTTGTAGTACTATGAGTTTAGTACTTTAGTATTATATTTGAGGGAGTGAAAAGACTCAAATCTGTGTCGAGCCACCCTAACTGGGGATTGTCAAAGGTTTTTTTGGTTTTCCATAATCGTAATGTAAAAAAATCTAATTGAAACGTGACTTTTTAGTCGTGAGTGAAAAGTGAGTTTGCATTAGAGAAAGGAGAAATAAAACATGGCAAAACCCTGAATGTCTGTTTACATCTGAGAAGTGCTTTAGTCTTTGTAAAGATGAACAAGATTGTTTACTTAAACCTTCTTTGCTGACTTTGGACATCTTGAAAAAGCCTGCACCAAATTATTGATAACAAAATCCAAAAATCATGGAGAAACACAGCAGCGTTAGTGCAGCTGTAGCACAAAATTGTCTTTTTACTCTCTGTCTATAGTCATTTTTATTGTGTGTGTGCCTCCGGTACAACCTAAGAAACAGAACATCTGCTCAATCTTTTTTATCGTAACTTGCTGCTGGAAGAAAATGTGTCTGGAGCATCAATAATAGAAGGGATAATGAAAATGTGATCTTTATTGTTGAATTTCAAGGAAAAACTGGAACAAATACTGATTTCACAGAGCAAGATACTTTAGATTGGACTTTTACACTTTGACTTGATTCCTTTGAATGCAGAATTGTTTAAAACTCGATTGTCTCATAGTTCTTTTAAAAATCACTTGCGTTTGGCTGTGTAAGTGCTGTACAATATGTCACTAGACATACTATATCGCTGTTTTCTGTGTAAAATAACTGACCTGCGCTCACCCTCTGACCCTTTTCCCCTTTCAGAGTCGGACTCTGCCAGCGGCTCGGAAAGTCGCAGCGGCAGCGAGGAGAGTAGGTCTGGATCAGAGAGCGAAGAGAGCGAGGAAGGCTCTGAGTCCGAGGAAGAGGAGGAGGATGAGGAGGAAAAGGACAAGAATAAGAAAAAGAAAGAATTGAAGAAGCCAGTCCAAGAAAGCGAAAGGTAGCACAAGCTTGTGTTTTTAGGGATACTGCCCCAGCCAAAAAGAGAACATTCGACGCCAACATTTTGAATGCATTGTAGAGCTTAATATCTTTTCACATTAAATTTATGATATCCATTTTGTGCGTTAGGTATATCAACTTAAACATTTTGACTTTTTATCATTGTGTTGTTTTATACTGAAAGTCCAGTTCACAGTTAACGTCACTTTACTCTCTTCTGGGTGTCCTCAGGCAGACCATTTCACAGATTTAGTTTGACAGGTATTTCTGTTATACAGCAGAATCTGTCCCATCCCTTATGATAATAACTCTGGGATCCTAATGGGACCTTTTGTTTTCCTTTCCAGTGAGCAGAGCAGTGAAGAAGAAGAGAGGAAGCACGAGAGGAAGAGTAAACAACGTAAGAGCGAGTCGGAGTCTGAATCTGACGAGGAGGAGGAGAGCGAGTCTGAAAGCAGCCAATCAGAGTCTGAGGACTCTGAGTCTGAGGCAGAAGTCAAAAAGAAGAAAAAGGTATCAGTAATGTGTCCACATAAAAAAAAACACCCTAAAATGTAAAATGGAGGTGAAATCAGGACCCTATCTACAGCTGAAAAAGACATTAAAACAAAATCTAAAACTGTTCTTACACTGACTTATGGCCAAACATTCCTGTATTTAGACTGCCCTACCTGCACACGGTGACATAAAAATCTGCTTCTATTCATGACAGTTTTCTTTCATCTCCTTCCAGGCGGCTGTATCTAAACCTCCTTCCAAGCCTGTCAAGAAAGAAAGCAAGAAAGAGAAGAAAGAAATGTCTCTGCTCGACCTCGATGATTGTGAGTATTTTCATCTCCGCATGCTTTCTGCTCTGAAAGCAAATGCAAAAGTAATGACGCTCACGTCAGTAAGGTAAAGTCAGTGGACAAGGACGTTTGCAAATTGTGAATATGTCTAAAACTCACTGTAATAGTAGGTGTGCTTGACTATGCCACCTCTTTTGGTAATCAGAACAAAAAAAAAAACGAGATGATTTAACAAATACATGAACACAGTCAGGTATCAATCGCTCTGTCGAATGCTTCTCATGCTCCCGTCTCTTTTTCCCAGTTGAACCTGCTCCCTCTCCTCAAGTCACACCGGTCAACAACACCTTCCTGTCCAACAGCCTTGTGACCGACCTGGAGGGATTGTCTTTGTCTGACGCTGTTCTCTCTCCGGCGGTAGGTTGTTCTCACGTCTCTCATCTTCATGATTAGGCAAATACATAGAAAAGATTCTTGAAGAGATGATAACTGGCTAAAGGGAAACCAGCATAGCAGGAATGGAGCCTGCAGCAGGAAGTCATTTTATAGTCACATGTTTCAAACGGCATCCAGTCACGTCTGTCTCTCACAGTAGGCGATCCATTAGGTGCTAATTCAGTCTGCATACAACAACGCTGAGCTCCTACACTGCTTCCAGAAATGTAACTCCCTCCACGTCCCCGGCCCCCTCCTGTAATAGTGTTTTCACTAACAAAGACCACGCCAACAAAGATATAGATTGAGAATAGTTTATTGTATAATTATAGATGGAGGAGAGACAAGATTATGTAGGATGGATGTACTATGGGTCCAGAGGGATGGTCGAGGGGTGAAGGGATGAGGGGAAGGACTGTGAGGGATGAGGGTAGGAATCAGGATCGTGGAGAGATTGATGGAGGATTACGATGATGGACCGCTGTCAGCTGGTGGCAGGAAGACAGAAGGGTACCAGGTGGTTCGAGACTCTGAGTGGGGGATCCATCTCTTGTTGTGGCGGTGAGCTCAGGGACAGTCTGTGTCATATCTGCTCAGATTTGTTTACACCGCTAAACTAAAATGCACATTGTTGCAATAAATAGTTATAACCTTGACGTGAGTTTCCCGTCCGATACTGACGGATTGAAATGCAACACATCTGTCTCATCTGTCTAAATCAATGTGCCAATCAGTGCCACTCGGTGAATATCTAAATACTATTTCCTTCAGAAATAGTGAAAAAAGTAGCTCACATGCTGACTGATACCAATCCTCTCCGAAAAGAAAAGAAACAGTCTAAAGATTGTTGATGATTCTTCATCTCCTCCTCTGCCTACAGACCATCACTCCCTCCAGTGCACTGAAGAGCTACGAGCTGCTGCACCGGATCACGGGGGAGGGGCTGTCGGTGGAGTACTGCTTCAGCCGGCAGCCGTTCAGTCCCGATGCAAACATGGTGGCGGTACAGATGCAGTTCACCAACAACGCCACCTCCGAAACCAAGAACCTGCACATGGAGGACGTGAAGCTCCAGTCTGGGATGAGGGTCAAAGAGTTTCCCGATATTGGTGAGTTGCGGTGCCCAATGGGTGCGGAACGCTTTATTGCAAAACAAGACACAAGTATTCTTTTTGCTTTTATTAAAAAAACAAACCTATGATGACTTCCTGTTCCTAGAGCCTGGCCAGTAGTGGGGATGAAAATGTAAAGGTTACGGGGTGACAACGATCACATGAACATCTTTACCAAATTTAATGGCAATCTGTCTTGGTCTGGACAAATGTCCTGTGTGGACCTACAGCCTGGCCAACAGACTGAGCATAAAGAGAGTGATCTTTAAAGATAGTGATGCTCATAATGCTCATAATAACCAGAGTAACTAGCAGGAAAATAACCAATCCAACAACAGCGTTATACAACATAAAACTCCTAAATACCATGAAGTGCAAGGTAAAAGTGTAGAAAATACATCATTATACAATGTTACACATACACAAAATAAAAAGAGAAAGAATATAAAGTACAGGTGAAAGAAAGCTCAACAGAGTAGAAGCAAACCATATGAATAAATATGGCATTTATAGAAACAAGATTAGATTGACACAATTTCTGTTGTTGTGTCCTAATTCCCAACTACATTCTAATTGTAAGCAGTATGTACAATGAACTAATTCTCATAGTGTACTTAATGTTTTTGTAGTTACCATACAAGAGCAAAAGTACTTCACTGTTTTGCACTAATAGGAAATAATGCAATACGTGTGCCAATGGACGTCAATCAAACTGCAACTTTGGAATGCAAAAGGACTTTCTAAAGATATGTATCTTTTTTTTTTTTGTCGTGCTGGAGCTGTCCCACTGCCATTCACAACTTACTTTGAATGTTTTGACATTCGTTGCAGCTCCTCAACTTCCTTTGTGCATTGGATTCTGGAGTAATAGTGCACATCACCTGCACGCTCAAAAAATGTGGGATTTTTAGACTTTTAGAGTATACCTTATCTTGCCACTTTTCCAGTGGGATCACAGCACACATTCAAGAGCTGCTTAAGTTAGGAATCACACATAACACACCGCACACAGTCTGCGGTGGAAAACAGGTGTTTATTGTCAGATCAAAGTAACTGAGTAGCTGACTGAAGAGGCCTTTTCGTTCTGGTGTGTCGACAGAGCTGCTGCCAGCAGGTGAGACGGCCACAGCTGTGATGGGCATCGACTTCTGTGACTCAACACAAGCAGCAAACTTCCAGCTGTGGTGAGATGGATTCTGAGTTTTAGCGTGCCGGCTACCTGCAGTCCTCTCATAGATTAACAATTTCTCACAAATCTGCTGAGTTTTGAGATTACACTCACCTTGTTGGGCTTGTTAGCGTTGCATGTGTCTGCAGGTCATCCTACTGTACCAGGATTTGTGCTCTGTGTACAGCACTGAGGAAACAAATAAAACAATATTAATAAGGTCAGAAATTCCAGTGTCTTTAAAAAAAAAAACAACAAGAACAACAATTCCTAAAACGTCTGTTGTTTTCATGTCTGTCTTCATTTCCAGCACTCACACCAGGAAGTTCTTCGTCTCAATTCAGCCGCCGGTTGGGGAGCTGATGAGGCCCATCTTCCTGACGGAGAATGAGTTTAAAAAGGAGCAAGGTGAGTTATAAAATTAAATAAAATAATTCTAGTAAGGAATAAGGGATATAAAAACACTATGACTTTACTGCCATCACATGAAAACAAGCCCATACAAAACGGGAAAGGGGAGTCAGCTACTGCAGAATGTCTCTACTGTGTGGGGGTGGATACACAAGTCGTGTCTCATATTTCCCTTCTTACTAATTCTCTGTTAATTTATTATTAGTTTTATAAACTTTATTTTCATTTATATTTTCAGGCAAAAATAGTGGGTTGTCATGGGAAAGATAATACTTGTACCTACTGCACCTTTTTGTTGATCAATAACAGTCTGGTGTGCGCGTTCAGTAACTGCATATAAACGAAGCCCACTGATAAAATGGCTTTAATAAAGTCAACTGTTATCAGCATTTTAAGATTTTGTCCCTATGGTATAAGCTGTGCACACATTTCATGTCCATTTGATGTTACCTTGAAATAAATGCAACACCCTGTAAGTGTGTTTGCATTTAAAGTCACATTTTGCTGAGTTGTATTCTCCTATTAATGTCCAGTAACAGTACATAGTCACATGAACAATCACAGTAGTGCATGTTTCTTTATTTCAATGGGATGATTGCCTTTCAAACTGTTTGCTGCTAAATAGTTTCATCAGTGCAGGACACTGAGGGTCCGTCTCAGTACTTACACTTGCAGTATTCTGGCTCCATCAAGCTCCGATCTTTAGTTGGTTTTATTTCATTTCCACATCATGTGCAAATACATAGGATGAAACATACAGTATAACAGTTACATTCAGATGATGGTTAAAAAAAGGCACATTCAGGAGCTCAAAGCAGTAATGTAATTAACAAAGACGAGCACGTAGTTCTACTGTACGTAAAATAAAGCTAACATTATTTTGAAAGGCTTATAAATGTTTTAAGGAATTAACATATTTTTCAAAGTATTTTTCAAAATAATTTATAATAAGATAAGCTAGAACTGTATTTATAAGAGAAAGTAGGAAAGTGTGCAAATATTGTATGGTGTATATGAAATAAAATATCAATAAACAGATATCCAAAATCCAGAAAATACACAATGCCAAAAATATAAACAAGGTTAACGGTAAGGATCATACAGTAAGTTGTTAATTTCTCAAGTTGCTAACAACCAATAAAATATATTTATTTCAGATATACAATATTATTCTTATTCTTATCATCAAGAAGAATAGATGTTTTTATATTAAGTGGTAACCGTCTGAGGAGGTTCTAACAGAACTGCTTTACAGTGTTTGGACATAAATAAAAATATTCAGGTATTAGGAAAAGTGCACATCAACTTTGGGTCAAATGTACTGTGTGTTTGTATTTTTCTGACATGGCGGACTACCTGAACGCACATTTAAGTGCAGGTGTGGGTATTGGGACGGATCCTAAACGTTTACTGGCCACCTTAAATCCACCAAAATCCAACCAATTCTTTTTCAAATATGACCAAAGTGTTTGGTGGAGCAGCTACAGACGACAGTTACCGCATGTTTCTGTTGTTTGGTGGTCATCTCCCATCCTGACTAACACTGAGTGAGTGTTGAGCTCTAACAAACCCATAGTGACTGTTTAAACATGTGTCATATCCACGGTTCCTCCCTCTTCATACTGTCCCCAATAGAGAAGCTATTACAGAATCTAGGTAAGTTGGCTTTGATAGATTTGTTTTTCCCAGCCAGATCTGTGTGCCCACCTGCATTTTAGCCAACCTCACACAGGCCCCCCTCCCACCCTTCCTTCCTTTCTACCTACCTCCTCACCTCCTTTTAACACCTCCTGCTGGCTCCGCCTCCTCCCCTCCTGCCTTGGTAATCAACACTTAACTGCATCTCCAGGTCTGCAGCTGCAGACAGACTCACCTGTACTAACCTGCATCTTATAAAAGGCCGCTCACACACTCTGCTACGCCAGGAATGACCGGAAATGCTCATCCACTGATTCTGATTCACTCTTCAAGCACCATGTGAACAAAAAGTAATAACATCAGGCTCCAAGCAGCACTTCATCATGTGCACCATCGCTTGTATTTCTGTTCCCTGAGCTTTCAAACTGCTGATAACCACTGACCATGTTGGGAATCGGAAGTGATTCGGAGGTCAAAAGGCATTTTGATATGTAAGACCTCTTTATAGAAGTCTTGGTTTCAATGGTGACATTTCAATGTCCAACTAATTATTATTATTAGTCCAGTGTTTTACAGCCTTTTTGGCTCAGGACCCTTTAAAACATAGCTAATATACTGTATATCCTAATCAAGGACAGATGGTGTCGTATGCTATACAGATCGTAAAGTGCCTTGAGGCACATTTGTGATATTGAGCTATATGAATCTAATTTACTTGAAATATGTCCGGATCTTTCATTGAACTGGCCTCAACATACAAATAGATTTATTTCAATACTTTCCCGTGGGTCTGAATATGTCAAATTACACAGTAACTCACAAGTAAAAAGCCAAGATTTTTGCCAGAAAAGGTTAGAAAGAGGTTAGAAATCTTGTTTATTCGAAAGAATGTGAGAACCCAAATGGATGTGTTCAGACTGGATTCAGAGTCCAGGAGGATGTTCAAATTTTTCAGTGAAATACAAAAATAGTATCAAATTCTCACATTTAAAAGCTGGACGCAGTAAATATTTGGCATTTTTGGTTGATTAATTACTTAAATGATTAGTCAGTTAATCCAATTGTTGCTGATGAATTTTGTGTCAAGTGACTAACTGTTTCAGTTCTAGTTAGCACTTGTTTCACATTGAAATATAGTCACCCTGTACAGGCCCAGTAAATAACCAGGTTTGAACCCAGATGCACGACTCAGAGACGAGCAGATTGGTCAGATAAAGTTCACATTTATTTGCTGTCAAAAACACGGTCAGAACAGGCAAACCTATGCAACAAGGGGTCAGGCAGTTAGAACAAAAGGCTGGAAAGTTAAGGTAAGAACGAGACAATCTGGCAAGACTGACGAGGGGAAAGTGGTAACAGGCGAGCAGGTGGGAAGGGAAGGTCAGGTGATGGGGAAAGGTGGGAATTTGGGGTTACTGCAGGGCAGGAGGGGGTGGCGGGATCTGAAGTGACAGGAGACCTTATATGTGGTAGCTAACAACAGAGCAGACAAGAGACTGTGTAACTAGGAGCTGAAACATCAGTTACTGTATATGTAATCACGACGTGAAAAACTAACTTTTCAACTGGACGCCTCGATGTCTTTTGACCTGCAAACCTCCAGAATCAGTGCTTCGCAGAAAGCCCCCACTTTCAAATAACAGTCCTTTAGCTCTCAAAGAGTAAAAATTGCTTTGGTGCCAAATTTCTTACTTTGAAACTACATTGAAAAGTCATGAGGCATTCAACTCGGCTTGCGGTGCACAAATGAGGCTCTTTGTTGCTTTGGATTGACTAAGAGGATGGAGTCACACTGCTGTGTTCAGTGGGAAGCATCAGTGCATTCCAGTTTAAGTTTCATTAGTATTTTGTAATTATTGATGTATTGTGTATAACATCAATCTCTTAAGGGCAGCGGGATGTAGTGTTAGCAATATATATACAGTATCTGTGTATAATACTGTATATGTAGACACTGGTAGATATCCTGAAATATAATTGATTTTATTTGCCTTAATATGTAAACCCCCACACTGATACTGTACAAGCAGCACCTTGTGTTGGTGTATTAGTAATAACTGCTTTTATGCTACTGAGAGAGAGAAAATAAGCAGCAGCTAACTTTAGAGCGTTCCAGTTTGACCAGCGCCCTGCTCGCTCCTCTGCAGGCCAGCTGATGGGTATGAACGAAATCTCGGAGAAGGTCACCCTGGACGCAAAGTGTCGGAACGAACACGCCATCGTCCAGAGGGTGACCGCCGCCGCCAACCTCAGCAGAGTCCCCTGCGGTTCAGATAAAGAGTGCAGGTGAGGAGTGCTGTCTGCGACAAAAAGTAGCAGCTGTGTTTATATCCACAGTTTACATTCACATATGTGTAATGTGTTTTAACTGATGACCTCTGTGCTGGAGTAGCATAAAACGTACAAACTGTCCACGGTTGGAGCAGATTTCAGCTTTAAAGGGTTGGTTCATTGAAATGAAATGAAATAAAATAAGCATGTAAAGCAAGTAGAGTTGAACCTGATATGAAATCCCTCGCTCTGTGGTTAAAAAGGTTTTTTTTGTTGCTTGAAGGAAAGAGTAACATGTCAAGAAAAATCATAAACTGTAAGATGATGTTCTGAGACATAATTTGTTTTGTGCTGCGTGTCTAAATACCACCAGAGGTCAATGAGAACAGTGTGTTTTTGTATTTTGGTGAACTAATCCTTTAGTGTAGCGCCCTCATTAGGCTATCAGGTGAAAGTTGTAAGGACAGCTGGATTCAGTACCACTTTTGTGTTTACAGTGCCCCCATCTGGTTAATCACTGCAAAACACAGCAGGGCCAAATGTATCATCTCTCTCTGTTTTGCTAAAAATGGACCAGTTGTGTCTTATATTTACACTATCGTGTCATCACAGCGCCATTCGGCCAATTCACATCAAATAATAAATGTTTTAAACACGGGATCACAGTTTGTATCCAGTATTAATGTTCATATTGCGGTTCAAATTTCACATGGCGACAAAAACATTTGTCAAAAATCATCACAATCACAAGATTTGATGCATGCATTATTGTTCCCGTGTTTAGGTTATTTAGGCTGATTTTAACACCGGAGCACAGTAAAGATATATCTTAGGACATTTCAGCTTATTCTTAGTGCCAGTACATTTTTTAAATGTGAGCACAGATGCAAAGTCCATTGTTTTTTTTGTGTGTGTGTGTCAAAATCGGAGCGCATTTCAGCAGAGCACAGATAAAGTAACGGGCCATTTAGGAAATCTATCGTGCAAATGTCTTTACAGCGTCACACTTCTATGTTTAAAAGACTCTGAGTTAGGTCATTATTGGGCATAAACGTGTTTTTCATGTTGTTTATTATTTGAACCTGCTGACAGACACACGTGTATCCCTCCTTTATTCTGTGGCTTCATCTTTACTTTCTGACCTTTGCTGCTTTGACCTCAGTCCTCCTGTTCCTCCTCCTGATCATCCTGTCCACAGGTTCGCAGGCAGGACGGTGACCAGCTCGAGCTTGGTGCTGGTCACCGTGGCGACCGCAGAGGAAGGAGGCGCCCAGCTGACGGTCAACTGTGAGAAGATGGTGATCGGCACCATGCTGGTGAAGGACATCCTCCTGGCTCTGACGCAGTGACGCATTCCAGCGCTCTACCTTTTGCCCCTCGCCCCCTCCTGCCCCCTCACTCCAACACACCTCTCACATATCGTCCGAGAGTCGTCACACGTGTAGCATCTCCTCCATTCTCCTGTAAGAAGTGAGGAAGTTTCCAGAATGTTTTAATTCCAGTTTGTTTTTTCAAGAGCCCTCTACTTTTAGAAATGACTCCTATATTCAGTGAATGCCACAGCTGTACTGTACGTGATATTTTTGACAATCAGACATGACTGATGTTGGACCCGATATGAAATCCCTCTCCCGCTTTTAAAGTTTCAGATTTTCCTTCCTTGAGGAGCAAGGAATTGGATTTAATGGACTCCAATTTCTGAGTCAACTAAAAAAAGATTTGTGCGTCTTTTCTTTTCACAGTGTCCACTTACTTAATGTTTTCAAAGCTTTCAACCACATCGTGTGGCCTTTCTCAGCAGATGGAGATTCTCACTTGTCATGGACTGAGACTGAATGGAGGCACCTTTCAACATAAGACATAAAAAAGGCATTAAAACGAGATATAAAAGATTCATAAGACAATAGGATTTAAAACGAGTGAAGGATTTCAAACGAGTGAAGTAAAATAGAAGATGCAAATAAATCAAAACATCTAAAACTGGAGAATAAAAGTAAAAGAATTGAGAGTTCGAGCAGACCTTAGTTTTGACTCTGGGAACAATAAGAAACCGGTTCATGACGTAGCAGCACATCAGAGATGTAAACTGGAAACAGATGAATTCTGTGAAACACCAGACATAAACCGGTCACAGCATCGACTGGAAAAAGGTCAATGTCATTGATGACCGAAGAAACATAAAGGAGGCGACTCGCATCCAATGGTACCTTAACCCCGATCCCCTGAAATATTCTAAACATACTCCCATCTGCTGAGGAAGGCCATGAGATGCAAGTTGAACGTTTCCAAAACGCAGAGTTAGTAAACCTTGTGTTGAGAATATTTTCATCAAAACGAACCATCTCTAACCATGTTCTGATAAAAGAAATGATCCAGTTTCACTCATAAAAGTTAGTTTTTCTGCTAGATTGCCATTACGCACAAATCTGTCACACCAATTTAAATTTTTAGCTTGTTAGTTATTAGCTGTCAGACTGGTGTAGATAATGTAATAGATTATATACTGTAGTTAATAACTCCCCAATAACACGTCACCACAAAAAACACAGACTGTAAGATCAGTATAATGGATTCCCATCCAGTTATTTGACATTTGTCATTACTTGAATGTAGCATGAAGGAGACAACAACTACCTATAACTGAGTCATTCCATTTTGGCACAATCGATGTTGTTAATCAATAAGTCAACGCTCCTGGGAATAAAGACCGATCTTCATCTCAAATTCTGCGATTTTAGACATTTGCCTGGCTGTCATAGTGCACATGTTCATTACAATAAGTGGGGCATTCATAAGAACTGAAGATGTATAAATGTTATTGTATGTATTGCAACATGTAATACAGTACTACTATAAGTGTGGTGTGTGAGTGTGCGAGTGTGTGTGTGTGTGTGTGTGTGTGTGTGTGTGAGGATACTGAATATTGACCTGGCAAACATTTACTATGTTTTCCGAATGAAATGAAAACAAAATGACACTTGACTTGAAATCATCATGAAGCACGTTATAATCATCCGTCCGCTGGACAATAAGTAAGAAAATCGTTTGTCTTGCCTGCTACAAGCTGCAAAGATTTAAAGATCGTGTGTCTGTCTTACATTTAATTGTAGATTCATAGATTTACCTGAGAAACCAAACGATATTTATGGCAGAATTGCAGATCGTTTACTGGCACAAATCAATTTAACATTAGCAAACAAATTCTAGGGCTTCAACTAACAATTATTTCCATTATTTAATAATCTGCCTATTTTATCGATACATTGTCCAAAAAAATGTCAGAAAATATCAGTTTCCATCAGTTTCCTAGAGCCAAAGGTCACATTTTCAAACATCTTTTGTCTCCAAAATCCAAAGATCTTCTGTTTAATTTCATAAAAAAAGACAAATTAAGAAATCAAGCAAATATTTATATTTACAAACAGCTAGAACTGGCGTTTTCTTCATCTTCGCATTTTGGCTTAAAAAAGAAAATAATAAAAACTGATTATCAAAATAGCTGCTGATTAATCATTTTACATCCGTCAAATTTACGAATGCTTGCTTTTAGAACAACCATTATGTTGAAATATTAATTTAGGATAAAAAAATTGCCTTCCCTTCTAAAACACCTCCTGTAAACACATCTTAAACAAACGTTCCCAACATTTCCATTTGGCCCTGTGTAAAGGTAGCGTACAGTTTGTAAGAATAAATTATAATGCCTTCAGATTATGCTTGAAGTGCTCATGATAATGTCAAACATTTTCAAGTTGAGTGTTACCTTGATCTCATTTGTCAGGCAACGCTGTTTTCATGCCTTTATTATATTTTGTTTTCAGGTCAGAGGTCATGTGGCTTCTCTTTTGTTATGGACCCTCACGTGTCCAGTGGCTGCACGTTTCTTATCTTTAACACATTATCTGTGTATTTATTTATTGTTTCTTTACTGTTTTACCAAAGGAGTACATCACAGTCAAACTTCAGCCCTCGTCATAGAAAACTGAGCAGCAGCAGTTTTATTTTTTTGGCCTTTTTGCACCTGTTGCATTGTTTACCGTTTAACCACTCGCACCTGAAATGTCCAGTCGCTGCAGCGGTCCTGAAGAATGTAATGAGTAAGAAACTCTACTTTTAATGTAGAAATCTACTGAAAAAGAGTTTTTTCAAGGAAACAGTTGGATAAAATGATTCTCCAAAATCATAATTCATGTCTGCCAATTGATTTAACTGCATCGGCTTTCAAATATCCAAAAGTATGGTTTATCATACTCTGTGTGTGGTTGTGAAATGTGGTCCTGAAGTATTACAAGTTTATTTATTATACAAATAAAAAATACAGATGCATTGTCATGTGTCTTCTGTCTTATGGCCTGCCAAGATAATGAAAAACCACTGGACTGCAGTACTGTTTATCTCCAACTGTTTATCTGAAGGAACAGTAAACATGTAGAACACGAAACACTGGCAGTGACGGAGAAAGAGGAAGTTTGTAGCATACCGCTCTAAAGTATGGAATGCTTCCTTGAAAATGTCCAAACATTCAGCGGTGGAAAGTAACTAAGTACATTTACTCAAGTACTGCACTTAAGTACAGTTTTGAGGATATTTTACTATATTTACTTATTGAGGAAGATATTGTACTTTTCACATTTTACTAAACAAAACATATCAGCTTATAAAATACAATGCAATGCTAAAAGATTGCTCGTGTTTTTAACAAACTGCAGACTGTCTCCACCTCAAACAGCTACACCAGCAAAATGTTGCTTACACATTAACTGCTGTCACATATATCAGTCACAGGGGCACACGTACTTTAAGTAAGTTTGTGAATGCAGGACGTTTCCTTGTGTTGGTGCTTTTAATCCAGTAAAGGAAGTATTATACTATATTATATTTCTTCCACCACTGGTGTTCAGTAAACCCTGAGCTGTATTAGAGCGTAGGTGGTACGACACCAAAACACACAGCTGATATGAGCAAAAGTTTATAAAATAAAATAAAAATAATAGCTTCAGTAGTCAGAGTATTTTAAAATTTTACAGAATCACTGATGGGAACATCAGTAACGTGGTCACGCACTTAAGTAAAGGTTTGATCAGCTGTTCTGGTCCTTTTACAATGTCTGTGACATGAACTTCGCCATCTTTGGTTTTCCACAGGGATGCTGAACTGGTGTCCTGTTTGAGCAGGAAAATGACTGATTGGTTGCAGAATGACACACTTCTTCAGTTGCATCAATGTAAACAGGACACTTACAGCATTTGCTAATATATTATAATGGATTTTCAGCTCTATGAGCCTGAAAAACAATCACGAAAGGCCCTTTACACAGTAAATGTCAATGTAAAACAGATCCTGTAGAATAGCACCAAAACTCTTGAGAACCAGATAATCAGACGTAAAAGCCTTAAACATCCTTTGGGATCCTTGTGAGTTCAAGGCGACAGAAATAAGGACATTTTTTCCAATCACTGATTATACTCCAGAAACTCATCATGTTCAACACTTCTTTGACTTAAAAGATACAATTTGTAGAGTTTAGCTTAAACCTTTTAACGGTGTCCTTGGTGTTTCATACTCACATCCGGTAAGGATTTAATCCGCATAAATTCACAATATATGCCATAGTATATATTTCTCCTTCTTACTCACTTTCCTTAATAATTCTTGGAAAGTGTAGAGACTCGCTGTCTTTTGACAATTTCTCTTGTTGGCATTTTAAATGAGGCATCATAAAACAAAGGCACAGAAAGAGAACAGAAGGCACAGGATTCAAAAATCCTCTGGGAGCAGAGAGAGGACAAATAAAGGCAGCAACCCTCCAGCCCGCTTCCATAAGGACACTAAGAGGATTAGCAATCGCTAATGATTTATTCACTTAAATTAATGGTATTTAGAGTCTGAGAAGTCAGGTGAGCTCAGTCTGCCTGGTTTGTGGAAGCAGAAGAGCCACCAGTCCTCCAGTTAGCAGCAGCGCCGACACCAGCAGGACCGGTACGGCACAGTTTGTGTCCACCAACTTTCCAAAGGCTATGTTGCCCATAATCGCTGCAACTCGGCCTACTCCCGTGAAGAAACCAAGAGCAGAGGACCTGAAAGAAAAGAAAAAGAAACACCAGGACATGTGAGCAGTTGTGGACGTATCAAAACAAAAGCTAATTTAATGAGTGGAAGCTTTTAATGTGTACAACTCTGTTTTCTGTCCTGTTTTTCATGCTGTAGAAAAACACAGCAAATAGATTTATTTTGCAGGGAAGGGGAAGTACAATATATTAATATAGGCAGGAAGCAAAATATTAGATCAGAAGGAACAAACATAAAAACTGACCATAATATAATTTAATAAGAGTCCAGTATGAGAACTAGAAGTACCAAAAACATGGCTAAAAGCTTGAAATTTCACAGAATCTGTAACAGTGGATGGAAACCTTTTTGTGACTCCTCATCACGGATCATGTCCTCAAACACGAGTTGAAAAGACAAAGAGTTTATATATTTTGTGAAACAATATTATTACTTTTTCCTTTCTTATCCCTCACATTTATTGCGGGACCCCCTGCTGGGGGGTCTTCATGTTGGAAACCACTTGGCAAATAAAAAGTAAAACAAACATATTGGGAATTAAAAGTCCAAATTGACAGAAATCTAGACCACCATGCTTCAGTCCCTTTTCTGAACTTTGCTGAAAAGTTGAGTTTTAATAGAAGATACCGGAGCTGGGTCGGGTAGAGCTCAGTCCCAACCACGTCCAGGGCGTTCCAGGCGATCACGGACACGCCGCTGAAGACACAGGACAGGACCAGACTCTGGGCTTTGGTCTGGACCACATAGATGAGGAAGACGCTCAGGCTGGACACCAGCAGGCTGCAGGCTGGAGACGCAACAAAGAGGTGAAGACATTCGGGATCAAACATCTTTCAAGGATTCAAGGTGTGAAAGGGGTCCGTTCATGAGCTGCACGTGGTTAATGTGGTTAGTTGTGCAGCCTGCAGGCCGTGGAGAAGACTTGTTCAAGGAAAGAAATTACAAAATACTATTAGTACTATGATTAGTATTTCACAAATATTTTCGCTCAAATCCTTCAGATTTAAATAACTACTTCACATGTGTGGTCTTTAACAATGGATAGTCAGGCTTTGTTCATACAGGGCGGTCCAGTGAGAGCAGCGTTACACAACAATATGGGATAAAAGCATTCAATTCAATCTGAAGCCAACAAAATGGGATGAAATCAAAGATAATGTTAAAGATCTGCACTTCGCTCAGATCTAACCATCGCAGGTACAGAAATGGTCAATACACTGATCTGATTAAACATTTTGAAACTGCCAAAAAGAAATCAGGTAACTCTAATTCCTGAGGTAATTAGATTCATTCATGAGGTATTAATGGCGATAACTAATAAAGTACAGTGTGAAAAAGAAGTGCATAAATGTTGCTAAAATATTTTTTAAGTAAATAATAGTTTAGACTGGAGAGTGAATCATACGTCATCCTCTTTATCACTCACACAGTAGAGTCTTTCCTCCTGTGCTGTCCATCATGAGGATGGTGAAGATGTTTCCCGGCAGGTTCGACGCAGCAATGACGAAGCCCTCCATATAAACTGTCGGGCGAGGAACAGATACAGGGTGGTTACGTGAGGACAATATGAAGAAACGTCCATTCAGTCGGGCTCGCAGGGGGGCTGTAGCCTGTCCCAGCATGCAGTGGGGTAGGACACAATCAGTAATGCTTTATTTTACAGACCTGTGACTCCTGGGAGAGAACAGCATAAATTGGTACCAATTATAGGGAAAAAGAAAGAGAAGCTCAATTTAAACCCCAGTAAATATGCATTAATCATTGGAAACCTTTTTCTTGATATATTCTTAATTGTATTCCTGCCTGTAGACTAGGTCCGTCTCTAGGTTACACTTCCTTTGATCACTTAATTAAATGAAGTGTACCCACTGAACACTAAAATTTTCTTTACCTAAAATTACAATCAAATTATATCGTTCTTATTTTCAGAAAAAGATTACAGATTCATTCCAGACACATTCAGTCTGTTCTGGTGCTCTTTGCCTTTCAGGGTTAGAGCTGATTTTCAAAGCAGTTTGTCTTGCAAAAAAATAAAAGTATTTATTGAGACAAACAAATAAGAGATCTGCATGTGAATATGATCCACAAGTCTAAAAGTACTTTTGTAATATATTATTGTATATTATTAAGTGTAAATATATGAGATGATGAGGGAATATAACTGTAGGATTCTTTATTTTAACCTCATTATCAAGGTCCAGAGTTTGTTCTGTGGCTGAGATATACATGTGTGGTTCGTGTGCAGTTCTGCGTTTTCTGGCTGGAAGAAAGAAAACAACAAATGTGCATAAATTATCTTTGTCATCGTGGATGCACACCTGCTGTCTTGACCGGGTAGCAGCTTTGGTTGTGGAGAGGAGACGGGAGGGACACGTTGGCGCATGGCGAGCCGCCGCCCTCAATTCTCTCAAACAGCTCTGGGAACCACATCCACAGCCCATAATAACTACACAGAGGGATTTAAGTATTTGGATTATAATAAAGGCTACAACTGGCAAGTTTTAGAGAGAGTGGGCCCTCCAACAATGTGTTGGTAGAAAACGGGCCCCTGCGAGTCGTAAAACACGCCTGTGTTCAAAGATGAACTCGCATTAGATTAAACATGGTGCCATTTCCTATATATGCCTTGAAAAGACAAACCCAGCTCGGTAACGGTTCCCTTTCGGGGGTAAAATAGTCCGGAAGAATCTATAACAAAATAATAGTAACTCATTTGACTGAACAATCCAGCATATTGTTGGTCAAATAAAAAAAATTGTACCCGACAGCGGAAGTATATAAAGCATGTTTGTCAACGGGAATATGGGATTTCTCACCCGAAGGAGATGCAGTAGAAGATGACGAGCAGAACGATGCTCCTGGATTTGAGCGGACCAGTAAACATCTGTTTAATGGGCACCAAGCCCTGCAAGTCAAACCAAAGACATGAATTTACATGACAAATGACAGTAATCAAGGAAATATTCTAAATATAAATGAAGACGTTAGAAAAACTTCACAAGGCTGGATGACAAAATGGGCTAAAGTCCAGGCGGACCATTTCAGTTTTGTGCTTATAAGCTGCATATTCCTAAATAAACGCGTTACATCAAACAACCACACAATACACCTGGACAGAAGCTGAAATAATTTGATTCATTGATTAGTCAACTGACTGATAATCAGCAGCCACTTTGAAAACAAACAAAAATCCACCAGCTCCAGCTTCTCAAATGTGATTATTTTTATATGGTAGCGAACTGAATATCTATATCTGTTTTTCTTTTTACACAGTCCGGCAGCTCTCCTCTGACTCGGACAACCTCGCAGTCGTCTCTGTGGAGGCCCAGCCACGTCTTTGTACGAGTTTGTGACATTACCTTTTTCAAAATACAGCCAAGTCTCTCTCTATGTGACCCCCGAGTTCTGGTCTCCTCCTCCGGTTGCCCTCTTTGCTTGGAGCTGGTGCACAAACCAAATTCCTTTAACAGAGTTCAAGATGAGAGTCAGTTACACTTACGGTAGATCATTATACTGCAGAATGAAGGAAGGAAGTGTTTAGAGAACTTGAGCAAACCACATATGTATCATTCACACATTCATTACAAATATCACTTTCCTGTTGATTTCACCATTTCTTCATTTTCTCAATTGTTGGTTGTCTCGTGTTTAAATGTTTGATTTCATTTACATCTCTATCATATTTCTACATGTGTCCTTAATCATGTTCACCACGTCCCTCCTGTGTTTTATCACGGTCTAAATAAGCTAAGCACACCGAGCAATACTAATGACTCTTAGAGGCGTATAGGAGCATCACGTAGTTCATACCGGGAAATCCTTTCCTTTCCCCCAGGTGTTCAGCTCAAACATCACTTGGAAGACGTGGATCGCCTCCTTCTCCCGGGCAGCCTGGCAAAGACAGGGCACAAAAGTCTCAAAAACCAGCTCAGAATAAGAAGCAGCCCCGCAAACACAAGCACCGTGCAGGTCTGGCCTTTAAATACCTCCATGAGGAACTTGGGGCTTTCAGGCATGAGCAGCCTGAAGAGGAGGGCTGAGGTGAGGCCGGGGACCGAGCAGAGCACCACAAACACTCTCCAGCTCTGAAAGGTCAGAGATCCCAGAGAAAAGTGTGCCCAGGTTCTTGGAATCACCAACCAGGCCAGACCTGCAGACAGAAACAGACAATCACTACTGAACACACATGTTCCATTTCAGAATTCTGGGCTTTTTGACTTATTTTGATGCCTTTTCTAAATATTTGTGTTTGAATGATGTTTCAAAATAATTTAGGCTTTTAAAAGGCAAGAACAAATTTATTAAACTCGACACTGATCCATCTCTGGGATTTCCGCCACCAGATGACGTGTTAGGGACAAAAAAAAAACAACCCAAAGTTTAGTGGGTCTAGTGGTTGAGACTTATACCATATAACTGAAATGTTCCCTGTTCAAATCTGTTTTATGTAACACGTCAGACCCCTTTCTCCCTGTCTGTATCTCCAGCATCACTATCAAACAAAACCAAAATACCTAATTAATAAAAAGAAAAGGAAAACGTCTCCTAACCTCATATTTTAGGGGCACTTGTTGCTTGTCAGATATGGAATTCATTAAGGCGGTCATTAATGTCGTTTGTAACAGCTTTGCCTGCCATTCACAATGTTCAAACTAATAATAATAAGTACATGTCAGCACGCCAACGCTATGCCAGCTAGCTCTAACAAGCTATCATGCAGAAATAAAGCACACTAAATGTTACTGTAGCGTGTGACTGAGGCTTTCCATAATACCAGTGGAGGTAGCACCTTTTCTGAAATCATGTATATATATGTATATGACAGTCGCGCGTCTTCTCACCTGCCGCCAGGATGTTTCCTGCCATCCAGAAGGTGGCCAAAGCGCTGATCATCGCACCTCTCCTCAGACGGGGCAGGAACTCTGAGAAGTAGGAGAAGATAACCGGGATCGACCCGCCGACCCTACAGAGGGGGAGACGGCAGCTTTCATTCTCGAGCTGTTTACTCACAGGGAGAAATTTAAATCAGTTTGGTCAAAACTGATTCGTTCTGGAGGCCTAGCCTGGCGTTAAAAAAGCTCAGGCTGGTTGGTCTCGTGAGGGCAGTATGAGTAAAGTCAAAGATTTTAAACTGTCCATAAATGCTAATTAGCTCGACTAGCTTCATGAAGGAACATGTAGGTGTTGTAAGGATAAAATCTATGACCTGTTGGTTGTAGTATGATCGCTCAGTGTGTGGCTTGTTGGCTAAACGACATCTAAAAAAAACTATAAAATGCAAAAACATACAAATCACTTGCTCACCCGATGCCACTGATGAACCGCAGCAGCAAGAAGAGCCAGAACCACGGCGCCACGCTGGACAGACTTCCAAACAGCCCGTTGACTGTCAGGGACACGACCAAGACCCTGCGACGCCCCCTCTGGTCAGCCAAGTATCCCCACATGTAGCCGCCCACCATCATTCCTAGTAAACAGGAATTAACAAGACAACTCTGTAACCTTTTGTTTTTTAAATAAGTTGCCGTTGTGTCCCTTCTCACTGAGCATCTTTTCCTAAATGCTCCGAGTTTCAATGACTCTTCTTTTCCCCCCATGTTTAAGATGTTATGCCCAAAAAACACACACAACACATGTGAGTGACAAAATAATGTGGGACTCTGGGAGCAACTGGGAAAAAAACCCTGTAGTTCATTTTCAGACATTGATGCAGGTTGTTAACTTTAGTCATCCTCTGACTTTTCATCAAAAACCCAAAGACATTCAATTTACTACCATATATGACGAAGAAAATAAGCAAATTCAGCTAAAAAAAGAGAATATTTAACATCTTTTGCTTGAAAAACAATCCTAAAGCCATTCAATCGAATATCAACGTAAATGCAGATTCATTGTCTTCACGGACACGATGGCGGATTCATTAAACGAATGTGCTTCACCGAGGAAAATGCTGGCCGTCAGCAGGCCCATGTCTGAGGAGTCCAGCAGCAGGTCGCAGCGCGCCGTCGGCAGGAGGAAAGACACGCAGAGAATCTCCACGGCGTCGCTGGCATTGGCCCAACCACACACCACCAACAGCAGCCAGTGGAACAAACCAAAACCTGAGAGCGAAGGCAGAGCGAAGAGTGGATGAACAAAGCAGGAAGCTATCCGTCGCATCTCTGGGTCCACTTGGTTTATATTCAACAGCAGCGGAGTCTAGCTGTCCTGCTCATTACGGTCAACCTCAACGTATCAAGTAACATTACATTTCATCTGTATTGCTGAGCAAATTACTTTTAAAGACAAATAAAATCTAAACACAGAAACAACAGCCAAAAGCACCTGCCCCATTAATCCTTAGATTACCTGCTTCCTCCACTGCTTCCTCATACGTTACTCTTCTCTGTGCAGCATCGCGGTTCCTGTCGAAAATTATTTCACCTGCAGAAAGCAGGGGGGAAAAATCTAAACAAAAAAAACCATACACGACTCCATAGAAACAGTAACAAATACTATTCTTGACTCCAAGGAAATGGCAACTTCACACGTCTTGCGTTGTCCAACCAACCAGCCCAAAACTTAAAAGATATTAAATTTACTGCAATTTAAGTCTTTGGAAAACAGCAAAGTCTCACATAGTTCACAGCTACATAAAATTAAGCAACTTATAACAACTGATTACCAAAATAGCTGCTCTGTTTTCTTTCTGTCAGTCTACTAATTGAAAGTTGAATTGGGGATGAAAACAATAGATGGTTGCAGCAGTGTACACTGTCCTGGGAGCTAAAGTGTTCAGCTTAAGTCAAAGTACCAACATGAAAATACTTATTAAATCAAAGTATTATCAGCAGAATGTACTTAAAGTAAATGTGACTGATGGATTATTATATATGACAGATTGTGAACGTGTAAGCAGCATTTTACTGGTGGAGCAAGTTTCCCTTTTTGTGTTAGAAAGCACTATTTATATATATATGAGCTCAACATACTGTACGTTCTGTTTATGTGACCTCTGACCCTGAAGGCAGCTGCAGTGGTCAAACAAACACGTGTCCCTCTCCAATGTAGTGGAGTAGAAGTATAACGTGCAGTACTCGAGTACATGTACTTCCACCGCTGCCTGGAGGCGATGCTTTGAATCCGTCTTCTGGCTAAAAGGCTCCTGCAGGCTGTCCTGCGGCTCGCCGCGTGTCCGGCCACAGCATTTACCTTCATCCGACTCCAGCTCGCTGGGCTCCGGGTACTTCCCGGTGAGGAGCGGCTCGCGCGCCTCCACGTCTCCGGTACGCGCGTGGCGAGACATCTCCCACAAAAAAAAAAAATGTCTGCTATCGGCGCTAAAGCTGCGGGGAGGTTAGCTGCTCCAAACGCGGCATGTCTCACGGCTGCTGCCAAGTCCACCCCCCCGCCCCCCGGCTGGCTAACGCTGAAGCTAACGGGGGAGGACCAGGAAGTGAAAACACGGTCTGCGCGTCCTGCGCGCCTCCTCCGGTCGGTCGGTCTGTTTAGTTTAGTTGCGCGACCTTGAGGTGAACCACGTCCACGGCGCGTAGCAGTGCTTCAGCCTTAAATGAGCCGCGGAGGGTAACGTTGGCCGCTAAAGGAGACACGTCTGTCCGCTTGTGCGCTGCGAGCAGAGAGAGGGGAGCTGTAGACGTTGCCTCCCCTTGCGTTAAAAAAAAAAAAAAAAAGAAAAAGATTGGAAGATGGCGACCAGCTCGGAGCGCAGTCCTCCTCCGTTCCCCGACTCCGAGGACCAAGACGTGCTGGACTCTGAGGACGTCGGAGGCCGAGACAGCGATGAAGACGACGGGGACGACCTCTTCCTCAGCGCAGTACGTCTGGATGAGTTTAACGCTGGTTTCACGGCCGCCGAGCCGCCTCCGACTCGGCTAACTGTCAGCGGAGTTAGCTAACGTCGGCGGAGAGAGCTAGCTAATCAGGCGCTCTAAGCAAAAGTTTGTGTGTTTAGCTTTTTAGCATTTAACGTGGAGGAAAGAGTCCGACAGGAATGTTGACGCGGACAACTGTCATGTCACGCAGCATGTCCTGTAGCTTATCACAGCAGTTTGGGGGTTTTGATGCAGAAACTCTGTCCGACCCGCTTCCAAACACCGCTGCTGGTCTTCTTCTTTGACGCTGTTGCAAATACACATGTTGGTGCTGATTCTCCTCCGGAGAAGTCGCAAATGTTTACAAAGAACCGCCTGGCTGTGATTTTGTTGTTGTTTTTTTTTTATCAGGTCGATGACACAAAATGAATCAATATGTTTGCTGTTTGGTGGATGTCTTCTACCTACGATTATCTCTGGCCTTTCAAAGCCCCGCAGGTTAACTTTCACTCGGATCTGAATGCGTCCTATTCAGCATTTTGCATGTGCAGACCTTTTTTTTATTATTGTTTAATTTTTTTAGGCCATGCTTAGGTAAAGCAAGCAGCAGTCTATCCTTAGAAATCTGCAGAGAATGTGGTTTGACAGTGAAAGTTGACAGTATCCTGGGCGTGTTTTTTTTTTTTTAGTTGTTCATAATAATCATCAGGTTAAAAATCACACTTGCCTTTTCATTTTATTTATTTATTTGAATGAGGATTAAAAAGCTGGCTCGAGCAGCCTCCCGTCATGTGAGTGAGCTGTGGTCACGTGGTCAGAACCCGGATGCCCCCCCCCAAAAGTTAAAGTTCAGAGGAGAGATTGGAAAGTTGCTGTCTTTGATTTTTATTCTTTTATTTTTTTAGCACTAGACTCACTGCTGCATGGAAAACATGACTCAGCAGTTGTGGAAGTTACATTTAACAGAGGCTGTAGCTGAAGTCATGGTTTTCTTGGAGATGCATAAAAAGGCACATGTTGATTGCTTCATTATAGTTCACTCTGACCTTTTTTAGTTGTGCAGATTACGCTAAGAAACTATTTCCACAGTATCACTCAACGTGATAATTAGCAAGTACACCCAAAAACCTATGATAAGACATTTATACTCGGTTGCCACTTTATTAGGTGCACCTAGCTGACGGGTTTAATGTTTTCTCTGGCGAAGGTGGACATGATACAGTTCAACAGCACCACAAACTACAGCCTCTAAAATGATCATACATTTGAATCATCGCCCCTTTAACAAAGTTTCAACAAAAACTGAACATTGCAGCCTTTAGGAAAGTGGGATTTATTGCAGGACTGTCACATTAGCCAACGTTAGTTTTAGCTCGGCGTACCTAATAATAACCCGGCAGCTAAGTGCACTGTGTTCTTTGTGAGCGCTTGCCTGATAAAGCTGTGTATGAAACACGATCAAATGTTTCAGCATGACACACCCAGTTGCCTAGAATGAGATACTAACGTTTGGTTCTTGCCTTCTCTACAGAAAGTTTAATAATACCATGCAAATGAGTGCCAAAGCAAACATCAGGCTGTTCGCGCATACATTTACAGTGGCATTAAACAGGTCTTGCAGTATCTTCTATTATAGCTCACGCTCAACATATTTGTTAAAACCTGTCTGATGGCAAAAACCCATTAAACCCCCTTAAAATGTACATGTGTCTGGGATGTAATGACCATATAACTGGATACCAGAGACTTGGATTGTGCTGTAAGAGCAGCTCCAGGAGGTTTCGTGGACATTTTGATAAAGTTGATGGTATGAGGAAATGTCGTCATTTTGGAAACTTCATTCCTTTATATTATTAAACGAGAATACAAATGTTTTTGTTAGGCTTTGGGTGGGGAGTAATTGGTTTAATGATTAATAAAAACGTTGCGGTTGAAGTGTGCCTTCCAGACTATAATGCTGACAGTCATATGGGAAACACATTACATAGTGAGGAAAAAGGATTAGCTGATGAATCCATTTGACATAAAATTGATCGCCAACTCTCTGTATTAATTTACCATTTTGGTAATTTACCAAGCAAAATGCCACACAATCATTGGTGTGATGGAAAATCTCTCAGGTGATGTGACCGTGCTGAAGAAAGCCGGAGACCCTGGTGATTTTAAAGCAGAAGTATTTACTGAAGCTTGTACAAGGAGAGACGCAATCTACATTGGCAGTATAACACACAGTAATGCCAACCAGTTCTGACGCTATCTCCCCAGCAAGGTGTATTTGTACAGTCTAAGAACCGCCCCCATAAGGAGACTTCCTCCCAGACATGACCTTTTAACCTGCAGCTGACTCAGCTAACACACGCTTTGAGCTTTGCTTCACGACCTTCCTATTGTTTTCTTTATGATAGTCACAATACTGTCTGACTAGATAGATAGAGAGGCGCTAGTCCTTCAATCTCTGTCTCCTTGTCTGTAATTCTTTCACAAATGGCTCCAGTTTCTCAAATGTGAAGATTTGCTACTTTTCTCTTATTTTAATATGATCATAAATTGAATATCTTTGGGTTTTGGACTATTTGTCTGACAAAACAAGCAGCTGGGAGCCATCACCTTGAGCTCAAGGAAATTGGGATGGATATTTTTTTTTCTTTCTATTTCCTCATATTTTATTGCCCCAATAATTTAACCAGAAAGACTTCTTACTTTCAGCCCTATTCAAATACCCAAAAACATAAAAATCTCCTTTCCCTTTTCCCTTCATCTCCAGAGCAATCCTCTGCTGACTGAAATGGACTCCAAACTGCCACCTGCCAGCCACCCCAGTGATGCTTTAAGGAAGCCTCCCAGTGACATCATGAGTGATCCCTTATTCGAGCCCGTCAGCAGCCAAACAGAAAGCAACCCAGCGATTGAAGTTGTCAGTGAGCCCTTGGATGATTTTGTCGACCTAACAGACAACGCAACCGACTCTCCTGATGACACAGTCACAGCTGAAAGGGCAGATGCAGCAAAAGACACGACTGAAATCTCTTTGGATGAACCCTCGGATGATTTTTCTGACATATTTGGAAGTGAAACTGACACCCCGCTAGAGGAAGTTGCGGTGGCACATGTTGCCGTTGAAGCAGCAACAAATAAAAGTGAAGTGACCGGTGGTGTTACAGATCCACCTGGTGACGGGAAAACAGGAAGTGATCCTGAACAGGAAGCAAAAGAAACTTCCACTAATCCAATCATCGATCTCAGTGTTGATGTGTCAGCCGGTAACAAACAGCCACCTGGCATTGATAAAATTGTTGACCTCCTTAGTGATGCTCCACCCATTGCAGATGCCAAAATACCCAGCCGAGCAACAATCGATCTGTTTGAAGATGATGGAAGCGACTTTTTCGCTGAACCGCGGCAGACTACATCTGCCAAGCAGCCACAGAAAAGCCTCTTTGGTGAAACTGACGAGGACCTGTTCAGTGAGCCGCTGGGTGCCGCCGCAAAAAACAAACCCAGCAAAGAGCAAAAGGACAAATCTCTCACAACCAAAGCCGCTGGTGGTAGTGGTGGCACCATAGGCGGGCCTCTGCAAGACAGTAATCCTGCAGAACCTGCCGATATCTTCACAGAGGAAGCCGTCACCACAGTGCCCAGCATCAGAAACACCAGCACCGTCAACTCCAAGACCAACGGAGTCCACTCTGAAGAAGAGGCCGATATATTTGCTGGTAGGTCCACTTTTTTCTTTTATTATGTAACATTATCAGGATTTTAGGATTTAGTTTTCTAAGGACAAAGGGAGTGGTCACAAAGCATTGTTAAGAGAACCCCGGTCAGACTTGAGTGTTTATCCTCTTATTTAAATTAATATGGAACTGCTAGAAGTCACGTGTGCAACAAATATCTGCTCTATTTAGTTTCAATTAGCGATTTATTGGAAGTGAAAACATAACCAGCACCCATTTAATACCAGCAGATGGTCATTTTTTTCTAGCGTTTTATTTTCAGGAGGTATGTTTGCATTATTAGAGAGTGGATAGTAGAAAGCTGACAGGAAACGAGTGGGAGGCAGACAGGATGACACGCATCAAAGGTTCATGGCCACATTCAAAAAGTCATGGTCAACATCTTAAACCCACGTCGGCCCAGTTGTTTGTGTTCTTAAGAGTTTGCCAATTTAGCTTTGCAATTCTACAACACTGTTGACAGTTTAAAAACAAAAGGGGGGGGATTCAAAATTGATGCAGCAGAACCAGAGATCATCTTCTATTTTTGAACCCCGGCTCTTTCTGTTCACATTGTGTCTTTGACCAAACACTAGATCCCAGATTACTCCCAGGGGGAAAATGTGTAATATAATTTAATCTAAAGGTTAAAAAATGAATGATGATTGGATAAATAAATCTAGAATAGAATACATAAAAATTTTTTGGTATTTTGCTTTAGTTGTCCAATATTTAAGTAAATCCAACTGTTTGCATTCAGAACCTGTAAATATGCCAGTTTTCTGCTACAATGTGGCAGCTAATGTAAATACATAAAGGTAGCAGGACAGTCCACGATGTAAAGTAAATAATGGGCCTCTCCCTACACATTTCCATTCAGCTTGAGATGGACTCCGTCTGGTTTCTCTTTGTTTCTTTTCCTCTCTAACAGAAGCGACAGTGGAGCTTTCTCTCGACAGTCCGCGGAACGAGAGAAAGAAGGATGTGGCGGCCAAACCATCTGCCTCCGCCCCCTCACTGTCGGCAGCTGCCAGCCTGGCCAAACCACAGTCTGCTTCCCTGGAGGAGGTACACGCATATCTAATCCCAGAGTGACACTTCCAGTATGACTGCAACAATGTAATGATTGAAAACTCAGGGATTTGCTATTTTGTTTATTCCTCCCAAGTATTCTGGAATATCAGAATTTTGAAAAGTTGCTTGTTTCATTTGCACCTTTCGATTAGTTTAACATCTTGCAGAACAAAAATTTAAATGCCTTTTAAACTGTTCCCAACTAAATCCCAATTCTGCTGCAAGACAGTTGAGTTGACTGTTCAATGGAAGTGCGTGGTGACAGCAGATCACTGCGACTGGCAATTCTTCACTTCCTGTTCAATGTTTGTTTCAGTTGGAAGAAGAGGAAGAAGAAGAGCAGGGAGACACGTTTGACGTCTGTGTTTCTGTCAAAGACCCTGAAAAAATAGGTGAAGTTTATTTTCCTGGTTGGAATAAATAATGTATCTGGGTTTTATTAGTTAATAATTTGCAATAAGGCTACAAATTGATTTGTGCACCATAAACATCAAGCAAGCAAAGATTATTCTGAGGTGCTTGAATTCTCAATTTTAATCATTTCAAACCAAGAGCAATGATAAAGTACCACAAAGGAGCAGCTTGCCTTGAGTAATATTCTATATTTATATCAATTAGTGTGGTTTAGTGCAAAAAAAATTTCTTCCTTTTTGTTTTTGCCAGGGGACGGGATGAACGCCTACATGGCCTACAAAGTAACCACACAGGTAAAACCGTGGCGATATATAGCATTTCCCTTAAAGTGTAACTTCACCCTCAAATTCAACTGTAGGAGGTGTAGCTACGTAGTGTGTCAGGGGACACGGGGGAGAGTGACTGACACGGAGTCTTCTTTTATGTAAATTTCATGCCATAGATTAGTCCCCACCGGCTCATTTAAAATAGTAGATGGTGTGTTCAGAAACTTTCAACCCACGAAATTCCATTTCAGAAAACACATTTAAGTGTGCAGTACCTCTTTAAACTGAAGTTGTTCGTCTTTAATCCAGAGGGAGTTGGTACAGTTGCTCATCAGAGGTGTTGTAACGGCGTCCAAAAAGAGGAAATGCTGGTCAGTGTGCTGTGGGAGAAACGCCCATGCACTGGTCAGAATTTTCTAGTAGTAATTCACCAAACGTAAACCTGCTAGGTACATCAAGTCCAATAAGTGAACTCTGTTTCAGACCACACTGCCCATGTTCCGCAACAAGACGTTTACAGTGAGGCGACGCTTCAGCGACTTCCTCGGCCTCTATGAGAAGCTCTCTGAAAAACACGGACCAAACGGATTCATCGTTCCTCCACCGCCAGAGAAGAGCATCCTGGGTAGGCCGACTGGCTTTACTGCTTACTCTGACGCTGTAACTATGAATCTCCATCAGCTATAAGAAAGGGTGTTGTCTTGCACAGGTATGACAAAGGTAAAGGTGGGAAAGGAAGATTCCTCGTCGGCAGATTTTGTTGAGCGAAGAAGAGGCTCTTTGGAGAGGTGAGCTGCATTATGACAAAAACCATAGTCGTCTTGGTGTTGGGGGGGGGGGGAAACTAATCTGCCCTTCAAATCTCTACTAAACTTGCTCTGCCCATTGAAAGCAGGAAAGTGAGGCCCGTTCTCTGTTTTCTCATACAACAGGTATCTCCAGCGGGTGGTGAATCACCCATCACTTCTGCAAGATCCCGACGTCAGAGAGTTCCTGGAGAGAGAAGAAGTAAGCCGAAACGGGAGTCTGGAGAGCCTCAAGGCTGGGTGCCTTTTTATAAGACAAACATTTATTTAGTTTTAGGTCACTAGTTAGTGTACGACCATAAAACCCCCTGGCAGCACATAGTAATTTGCTGATTAAATTATATTTCATTATATCTGGAAATTTGTGTTAAAATTGTGGGAACACTTTCAGATAGATGTATTATTCCTCTGCGATTTATTTCTGCTTGACCTGTTTGTATATCCAGAGTTTTACTATATATTTTTATATGCAGTCTGGTGATGGTGCTGTATTGTAATGTGTGTCTGTGTGTGTGTGTGTGTGTTTTGTTTCAGTTGCCCAGAGCAGTGAGCACCCAGGCTCTGAGCGGTGCCGGCTTCCTGAAGATGATCAACAAAGCGACAGATGCTGTCAGTAAAATGACCATCAAGATGAATGAGTCCGACGTGGTGAGTTCAGCTGCAAACAGACACTCAGTTCACAATGGTTTTCTATTCCCAAGAAGCTCTGATGTAAGCAATTTTGATTGCTTGTAATGAGGAAATCTCAGGAAAACAGTTCAAGCTCACACGTAAAGGCTGATGGCACTAAACGGCACAGTACGAAACATATTGGGTACTTTTTTTGCGGAGTGGCTTGACATCAGTGAGAACACGTAGTAGTAGTTTTATTCAGTCATCACACATGATACAGTAATAAAGTAGTAACGGTATAAACGAAATCAGCAGTCTATGTATTACGTAATGACTGAACAGGCATCAGGGAGATGCAAAATGCTTATATATGCTTGACCTATATTCTTATCGAATAGCCATTGAAAACCAAAAGCGAAGTACACATTTTAAAATTAATATTGTTCCATAATTTAACCCCAACAGTAGAAGTACATTTCCTTTTCAGTTTCTTAGTCTGAATTAAATCTCAGTTTGAGCGGAGGAGAATTTGCTGTGACACAGTTTAACCCCGTATTTATGAATGGACAGACATCTGTAAACTGGTCTGCTGGTATTGACTGAACCTTTTTTGTGTGCAGTGTTTCATTTGCTGTAGTGCATGCTAACATTTGGCAAACTGTATATTTAGTAGATAGCGCCACAGCTCACTAAATACTGAACATGAGGCAATCAGCCACGCTGATCCAATGACCCTATTTGTCAAACGTTGGTGTATAAAGAAACTGAGCTGTGACACTGATTTCCTCTTGATCTGAGCTCAGAGTACATGTTTATTCCAGCTGAATAAAATGCAAAAGAACTGTAACTTTTTCTGGTGCCTTTGACCCAAAGAGTCGTAATTTGCATACATGTAGGACACCGGGTTCTTGTATACATCTCGAAAGTCTGGAAATGTGCTTAAATTTAATTTCTAACTGTCATTTTCATACTTATTGATTTTACAACAGTAACCAAAAGAGTGTGGATCATTTCAATCATCACAGAAATATAATTCAGAACATTTTATCAAGTTGTTGATTTAGTGTGACCTATCATGTATTTGATGATGATTTATCCTCTGTAATGTCACAGAGCTCAGCCTTCACTGACATAATAGACACTGATGACAGAAATATTGGAACCTTGCTTGGAAATGAATATGTGGAATAACTGCACTGTGTGTTTTGCTTCAGTGGTTTGAGGAGAAGCTGCAGGAGGTGGAGTCTGCTGACCAGCAGTTCAGGAAGCTCCTCGCGCTGGTCGAATCTCTGGTCATCCACAGGAAAGGTTCGTCGTCTCCCTCCCATCCACTGAAAGATGAGCCTTCAGTGCCCCGTGCTGCTTTATTTATCAGTCAGATTTTGAGCAAGGGATGAGGAAGATTTTGACGCAAAGATCCCATGGTGACATTCATTAATGTGTTCATCATTTCCTTCATGACTTGAGCTGGTATCCGATACTGGACCAGTAGATGTTACCAAGTTGAGTGTGTGTTATCAGGCTGTTACTACTTTTTAGGGGCTTGTTGTTTTGGTTTTGTTTTTTGCACAGCTCTGCCTCCCTTAAAAACGTATTAAATCTCCTAAAACGTTTACTAAAGCCTAAATGGAGACAAGATAACCATCTCTTTACCAGTGTGCTCTACTGTAAGTGCTCTTTGTACACGAAGCCCAGAAAGTAGTTTGCACAGGATTTACTTTGGGACATACAATACAGTTACCCGTTTCTCATATTTTTGGCGTATTAGAGTACATGGAGGAAAATGTGTGCGTTTGCGTTAATCTTTGCCTCGCTCTCCCCCTCCCAGAGCTGTCGTTAAACACAGCCAGCTTCGCCAAAAGCACGGCCATGCTGGGCAGCGCAGAGGACAACACCGCTCTGTCCCGAGCGCTCTCTCAGCTGGCAGAGGTGGAGGACAAGATGGAGCAGCTACACTACGACCAGGCTGCAAACGACACTTTCAGCTTTGCCGAAGTCATCGCAGATTACATCCGCCTGCTTGGAGCCGTGAGGGTACTGAGAACATCTGTTCTACATGTCAAAGCTAATTCTGCAGAGTGAAGAATTTATTTCTTAAATAGTTTCATTCAAAGAAAAAAAAAATGTATCACAGGCGCTTTGACTTTCAGTTGAGGCTTCTCTCAAAATATATTCAAAGGTTAACTTCAGAATCTGGTATTATGCTAATGGTGGTTAAAAATATATTCCCCCACATCAATAAAAAATGTCCAATTAATGTCATCTTGGAAAGAAAGGCGTGAAATGTATTTGGACAGTTGTTCTGAAAAGGAGTCTCAGCTACAGCCAAAGTAAATGAAATCGTCCTGTGTGTGTTTGTGACCTGCAGGGGTCGTTTGATCACCGGATGAAGGCGTGGCAGCGCTGGCAGGATGCTCAGACCGTGCTGCAGAAGAAGAGGGAGAATGAGGCCAAACTGCTGTGGGCCAACAAACCAGACAAACTGCAGCTGGCCAAAGAGGAGATCGCTGAGGTACAAACACAGGGACAATAACTGAGCCGAGGCTGGGATGCCTGGAAGTCCGATGTTTCTTTCCCCCCGAAGGAAGATTGAGAACAAAGTGAAAACAATGAAAAGCTTTCATATTGTATCATTGTGTTTCTATCATCAGAAACAGGGAGCACGATAAAAAATGAGTTAATTTATTTTTTAAGGATACAGTAAAACAAATATATTAGTCTTTACATTTTTCTGTCATAATCCCTACAATCTCATGCTGTGCTGGAGCAACCTATTCTCCCAGCAAGAAAGTGCTTGAATATTCAATGTAACACTGGTGTTAATTCATCTACAGTAAGTCAAAATACTAACTCAAATTTTGGATTTTGGGCATACTGCTATAATTCTGGTGCCGTCACCTACCAGGACTGTTTTTATTATTCCTTTTTTTTAGTGTTTTTTTTTCCCCTGCCATGAATGGGCTTCTATACTACTCGCCTCTAAACGTTTCCTCTCTTCATGTTAACAGTGGGAGGCCAAAGCGACGCAGTATGAGAGAGACTTTGACAGAGTTTCTTCTACGGTGCGCAAGGAAGTCGTCCGCTTTGAGGTACTGATGTTTTTATCCTTGTGTTCACGGCAGTTACTGGACAGCTGAAAATGTTATATTACTGATGACATTTTCTTATTTAATCATGCAGAAAGAAAAGACCAAGAATTTCAAAAGACAGATAATTAAGTACTTGGAGTCTCTGCTTCAGTCTCAGCGACAGGTGAGTTCCTCTCTACTCTAGAATATTTAATATTCTTCTTGTCAACCAGTCAGGGTACATTTATAAATACTTTCTTTTTCCTATCGTCAAAAAAAACAAAAAAGATTATGGCTGCAAGTAACAAATCTAATCTTAATCTTTTTAAAGACGTTTAATTAAATGGTACATAAACAGGGTATCTGCAGGATTTTAAAAGTATTAAATCAGTTGAGCTAAAATTAAATTGTGTTAATCTGCATTTTATGAGGTATTATTTTATGGAATTTATCTGAATTCAGTCAAACTAAGAATGTTTTGCAATCTCAACATAAATGTATTGGTATAGTTCTGTAAATGTAAGGTGTGTTGCTGATGAACAGTAACAACTTGTGGCCTTACGGACTTAAAATATGTTGAAACGGTCTGGATTTTAACATCAGGATTCCTGCATATACCGTGATTTTAAAAAATACTGAAAAAGGCTTTTCCCAAGTTTCAAGAGCCCCAATAAAAGTCTTCAAATTATTTGTTTGGTTCAACTAACGGTACAAAACCTGTAAGTTGGCATCTGATGAATAACAAATCCTCACGTTTGAGAAAGTGGATCTAATAGATATTTAGAATTTTTGCTTGACGTTGGATTCAGAACTAGGAAAGATGCATAGACCTCTGTTGTGAATCCTACATATTAACCACTTCACGTCTGTCAATTATGAACAAAACTGACACTTGTTGTCTCTTTTTTTCTTTTTTTTCTTTTCCAGGTGATTAAATACTGGGAGGCTTTCTTACCAGAAGCAAAAGCAATCGCCTAATCCTCGAGCACCAGCCCTTTGGATGACAAAACAGGCTGCCTTTTTCTTATACACTTTACCTCTTGCCTTTAAACCAAGGAAAATGTGTGCATTGTAAAGGGAGATACAATCAACCTGTTTTTTTTTTTTGTTTTGTTTTTTTTAATCACCTTTAACATATAGCTCTGTATTCACTTGTATGAATTATTGTATATTATCATTTAACCTTCCACAAATATTTTCTTATTAGATGAAAAGAGTTTGAATATACGGAGATATGGCCACACGGAAAGAGAAACGTGTAGGTGAATGATTCCATTAATTTCCACAAGAGAAGGGAAATGAACCGAGTCAGTTGTTCTCAGGATTTTCTCCCTCGTGTGATCAGGAGCTCCTTCACATCAGCAGTGGTTAATTGTTTACAGCGCGGCTGCTCTCTCATCAAATATTTCTGGGGACCCAGATGAAGAAAGTGGCCAAGAGTCTCACTCGATCTTCTTTTTAATGACTCAAAGGGATAAAAAAAAAAGTTAAATGTATGAGAAATTCCACCAGGTGGATAAAGTACTTGAGTACCAGCCATGTTTTGTGTCCTTTCAGATTTAAAGTACTATTGATGCCGGGGCGGGGTGTTGAGAGGCATTAGATTAGTGGTGTCTACAGCTGTGGTCAAGGGTTAAGCATTGTAGGTCAAGCTTGTGGGGTTTAATGTTTTAGGTATGATTTCAATCATAGTGAAAACTTAACACTTGTAAACTACACGTCTGTGCCTTTAAGTCGGGATGGTGTGTTTGTTTTTGTTTTTTTTGTATAATCCACTTTGGGAAGAAGTTGTACACAGTTGTGCATCGTTAGCTGTCACTTCCACATCAGCCATAACGACATGACGGTCAATGCTGACGCTGGAAAAAACAGTACCGGTGTTTTCATGTTTAGATCCATTTACTACAAATGAAGTGTTGCGTTTCCTCTTACATTCTTGCTTATAAATGCAATTTTTTTTCTGAATGTGTTTTTCCTCCCTTCCAGGCGTGTGTATGAAAAGCAACCTGCAGAGACTGGAAACGGGTAATCCTCACAGTGAGCATCGTGTCGGAGTCTGTTTTTGTCAAAGCTGTTGGTAATTGGTCATGCAGTACAGTTAAGTGTCAGTTGATACTTTTTAAGGCATTACCAAGACCAAAATAAATGCAGTAAATGCTGACATGTCCACTGTATGGACTAGCCTTCTTAAGCAAGTCTCTGCAAGTAGGTTTTCATGCTGTAGCAGGATTCTGAGTCCTGCTTTGAGGTATGGTTAGCAGTAATGTTAGGGCTGCAACTAACAATTATTTTCATTATCCTTTAATCGTTTTTTTCAATGACTTGTTTAGCCATAAATATCACAGCCCAAGCTAACAGTTTTTGATTTGTAAAGGTACCTTGCGGAGGTTTGTAGCAGTACGGTGCAATGTTTTAAGTTTGGGTCACAACTTTTGTTAGTATCTCGCACGGTTGACGCGATACACGGTCCTGCCGGTGGTCTCTGGTGGCAGCGACGTGCCAAGAAACGCAGCAATGTGCCAACAAAGGCGAGAAATAAGGAAGACCGCTAGCTAGTGAACATGCGCTCAAACAATGTAGATTTCAAAATCTTCCAAAGAACAGCTTTGCGTATGTTTCATGAGGACCTCTAAGTTATACAATGCACTTTGGTGAGAGTAAACATAACTTTGTTTACCCCCCCAAAAAGAAAATCCACAGGGTACCATTTTTAAATTTACGATATAAAAATGAGAAAAGAAGGAAATCCTCATATTAAATGACCAATTAATTATCCAAAATTGTTGGCAATTAGTTGTCCTGTTGATCTGCTAATCATGAGTTCTCTTAAATGGCCAACAACATGCAAAAACACACTGGAATGGTCCTTTAAAAAACCCACCAGGACTGGGCTGCCGATGGTAACTCGCAGACATGAGATTAAGTCGAATACTAAACGTACTTATGTCATAGTGAACCTAATGCTTCCCCAAAGGCTCAGTCTGCAGTTTAACAAGTTGAGTTTTAACATCAAACTGTAACAAACGTCACAGCATTATGCCATGTTGTGATTACAGCTTTAATTTCACGTTCACATTTAAGCCGTGTAGTGATGAGCTACATCATATCATTTGTCGTCACCTAACTTGCAGACATTTCTTTGCACAAATTTTTTTTTTGTGTCACATTAAATGCACGCTTGTTTTCCCAACTGTTGTTAGACAGCACTCACAGTGCTGTGCAGAGCAATGTCAGCAATGTGTCAAATATGTCATAGAAATTTCTATTAAAACAAATCAGTAAAAGTTGCATTGTTTACACTTGGAAATTTCATTAAGAGCTTCAGAGTTCGGTCTTATTTCTCCACCTGGGTTGTTTCCTTCGCCTCACATTAGGCACAAGTCATAACGCAATCAAGAACGAGAGTCTGGTTTTGGGTTAAAAGTGAAAACCAGCTTTTGGCTGGAGGCACAAAAAACAACCTACAGTAAATGTTGCAGTCGAGGACAGTGCTGTATAATTCCAATAGTAAGTAATAACATCTACCAGATATCTGGATTTTCTTGTTTTTAAAAGCTAATGTACCATCTGCTGCAATTAATTTTCTTTTCCATATGTGGCATAGGTTAGCAGGTGTACAGCTGGTCACATAATGGGTGAAGTATTAGCTCACATAACTTGTAACAGACCTGTTGGTAAATAAGAAATATGCCAAATATATATTTACGGTCATTTATAAACTGCGTCTGTTACATTATAGATTGTCCTCCTTATCAAACTTATCAAATTTAAGATATCCTAAACAATGCTTGTGTATCATTTTATTTGAAGCATGCATATATATTCTGCCTTTTAGTTGCAGGTAGAAGTAAAATTTAAAACGCTTTGACTCTACTTTCCCCATAATGCATCTTTTCTTGGACCCTCCTTGCCTTTTAAACGGCCACATCAGTAGGGTAATTTTCTCAGACTTGACAGCCGCCACCAGAAGATACTAAACAAGTTGTTTTCAACAGACTGAGTAGTTAAATCAGTCACGTTACCCTTTAACAGAGCACCCTGACACCTCACAGACAGCCACAGGGGCAGCTTTGCTTTGTCATTTATTAGAAACTATGTACAGTATGATTCAGAGTTACAGACGTCCACACACCTTGGAGATGGTGGGAAGCAGCAGCTTCAGTGGACCAGTTAACTGCTACACATCGTGACACTACAGGTAAAAGATTTCACACTGTGCTGCACAATGTTGCTCCATCCAGATATATAACTAAAAGTAAAACAACCTGCTCAAACTAAGAAGGCAACCTGTGACAATGGACTGGCCTGGCTGAGAAACTAAAAAAACTAAAACGAAATAAACCTACATGTCCTGTAATATGAAGCAGTGTGGAAACTACTAGATCGTCACGACAGCTTGCTACTTGCTTCAGCTCGTTTTGGCAGCTGGGACAAGACAAAACACCATCTTCGTTTGTTCTTGAAATGACCATTTGAAAAAAACAAAAAGCAACAGCTCCAGGCAGTTAGAGGTTTCGACACATTACAGAAGAGTGTAGGCATCAATAAATAACGTCTCTTAAAGACAGCCAGCACAATATCATGCTCTCTCTAGAAAATATAAATGCATAAATGCTCCAATCCACATTCTAGGTAATGGGACATGCACATTTATTAAATTGTAGAGTTGACACAAAATGATTTCAGAGACTTAATGACAAGTCCAGTACCTCAACACATGTCATTTGTGGTGGATTATAAGGAATACCTGTACTATAGACAGGGCCAGCGTTTTCCAGTCGCTTAAAATTCACTTCAGTCAGTTCAAACTGCAATATAAGGTGGTAAATAATGAAGCATTGGCTACCAGTCATTCCTCACTGGGATGGATTCGACAATCCTCTCACGCAAGGAGCTTTTGGGAATATTTAATAAGTCTGACAAGAGGTGCACTGAGGAGATGAAGCGCTATGATTACACTTGTCACTTCCATGCAGCTTTTATCTGCACATGAAAAATGCCAAATCACGTTGAGCTACAGGACCAGTTATCAAAGAATTGGTCCAGTTGTTAAAGTGAGTCTACATTTTGGGGAAGTAGTTTTTTGCTTTCTTGCCGAGTTAGAGGAGAAGATACCCAATGTGACCGTCTGATTAAATATGAAGGCAAGCAGCTACTTAGCTTAGCATAAAGAGTGGAAACGGGGGGAAAGCTAGCCTGCCTCTGTGTATATATATATATATATATATATGTATATATATATATATATAAACGTGTTAATTAGTGAGCTTTAGAAGTGTTAGCAGGCAGGTTTTGTTTGTCATTTTTGGGCTCAGACATGAGTGGTATTGATTGATCTTCTCATCTAATAAAACTCTACCTGAAAGCGAATTAGCACATTTCCCCAAATGTCAAATTATTTACCTTGAAAAGGACAAATACCACATTCTATCACTTCCAAATGAAAAGCAAAATGTATTAAGAGTATAAAATGCATCATTCTCAGTCTACTTACTTGTAGCTAATGTTAGAAACTTAAGATATTGCTGTGACAGACAATGCTGGCTTTTACTCTTCTGTACTTGTGCTACAGCTACATAATATTTTAACATTTACCATTATCCTGTAATTGTAACTTGTGTAACTGTTTAGCACAGATTATATAGGCTCACTTTAAAAAAACACTCGAGCGATTTAGCATTGTACTCCTGTAACAGTGGACGCTACAAAATAAAAAAATGGATGCAGCAGAACCAGATTCTTTTATAATTCCGAGCATTCTTCTTGTCAAAACGTGGCACCTACATTACGCAGAATGTGAGAGCCGAGAATTTGTTGTTTTCAGGGTGTTATGCTAGTAGCTGCTAATGTAGCATTGAGCTGCTAGCACAACACCTGGACACATAAGCCAGTCAGGTGATTCAGGCGTGTGAGCCCATAAAATCTGAGATTTCGTCAAAAGAAGAAAAGCAAACTACATCAACATGACAAGTGTAGCTATAGACATATAGACAGTCACTACCCTTCACTTCAGCACCAGTTAGGTTGACTACAGTTTTAAACTTATGACGTTGCACTTTGATTAGTTATACTTTGGGTACAAACACTAAATGTATTTTTAATAAGTAGTCTTTTTTGGTCAAAATTAATCAAGCCATAAGAAGCATCTGCTGCTTTACAGGTTGGTATTAACTGATTCTTTTGGCAGCAAAACCATGATAATTTACCTTTTAATGTGATGCAGAAGTCGGTTATTTGTAGGAGACATCTTTATGTAGGGAGCTTAGTGATACAAGCAACAAAAAGAGGGATTTCACGTTTTCCACATAATAAAAATTGTATATTAGGAGGCAACTGTACTTTTTGCAAAAGGCAGTTTGATAAAAGTATTAACAGAACTTTAATTTACATAAAGATAGTTTGGCCCCAATAGGAAATATGGGCACGTGACATCAACTTTACTTGGATGTTGGGGGGGAAAACAAGATTTAATGCACCCTAAAAAAACAATATTCATGCCATAGAACCTAGCACCATGTCAACCTCTTTAGGCAGGGTTGTTTTGAGAAGTGGACAGGATTCATTTGTTCTTGGTTCAACTCCACGATGAGAGAAATGTCTTCTTGCGCATGTTTCTCGAGTGTCTTGTGAGGATAAACGCTGCTGTTGCAAATGCCGAAAACAGCCGTGTGTAGTGGTGGAGAAGCAGGTTCAGACGTCTCATGATAACCAAAGAGTCTGGAGACGTTCAGCCAGCTCAAGCAGACGATTCGTCAGCCTTTGTGGTTTTTGTGAAATGATGAGGGCTGCTGTTTGTGAACGTAGGGCACATTCAGTAGGCTTGGGAGCGGCGCTGCAGGCTGTTTCAGAGGAAAGTCCGAGCGACGTATCTAAGGAGCCCTCCGTGTCGGAAAAACATAACGTCCATCTCAGCGTCAAACAGTGCGGTGACGAAGAAGGACTTCCCTTGGCTAGTCTGCAAGAGAACACGCAGAAACAACTACTTTACTAAGCCGTTCACCAAAGCTCCTTTATTAAACATGCAACCGCACTGGATTGACATTATGGAGTGTCACTCCACCCTAAAAACCATGAAAAACTATGAAAGAACTAGATTCAAGCTTGGTTTTAAAAGACAGCAGGAATTGGGTGACTGTCTGATGGCGAGAAAATACACGCAATTTTAATTTGCATTAATCTGTACGCTTGATATTAATGTTGAATCAAAAATCTGTAATGTGAAAGGGGTCATTCAAATTATCACATTATTTTATACATCTTGCCACCTCCACAAAGAACACTATCAGTTCTCGTCATTTCACCAGGATAATCGACACTGCTTTCCAAGGAGTCCTGGGTACGTACAATAAAACAGACACGTTTCTATGCATCTAAGCTGTGTGTGACAGATATCACAGCTCAGGGTTGACGGCCTGCTGCCTACCTTGACAGTGAGCTGCTGCCTCAGACTCAGGCTGTCCGGCAGGGTGATGGTGAACCTCTCCTTCCCGCTGAGCTCCAGGGAGTCTGCGTTCTGGCCGGGCAGGAACTGGAGGGGCATGATGCCCATTCCCACCAGCTGGTTCTTGTGCAGCTTCTCAAAGCTCTCAGCGATGACCGCACGCACCCCCTGTCGACCGCAGAGAAGCAGGTGAGCGGCAAAAACGACAAGCGAGGCATGGAGTGATATTTTAAAGTGTGACTCCACCCTCAAATTCAGCTAGAACCCTCGCCGCAAATTTTTTTTTAAATGCAAAGAGTGAGGGAAGGACTGTAGGAGTGTGTGGGTCAGGGGACACTGACGGACAACGATTAGCCTTTTTTATATACATTTCATGACGGATGACTGTCAGCATCGGCCTCGCAGGTCCAGGGGCTGATATAAAACAGTAGATGGAGTGTTGAGCCTTTTTTCGACCCATGAAATGCAGATCGGCAATATTAACACAAGCATTGACGTGTTTCATCACAGCGCAGTCATTTAGTTTACAGCTCGAAAAACATGTGTTAGTGTGAAGTACCTCTTTAATGTGTTCATCAAGCTGTACAGGAATTAAATTTTTAATTTGGAAATGCATCGAGTAAGAAAAAAGGAACCGTATGCTCATTTTACTATTCTACAATGACGTCATTAAAAAGAAGGGGGTCAAGCTGACTATCAAGATTAATATTCCATAAGATATATATAGGCTTTTATAATAATTTTGCTTAAAAGGTCAGCTTCTTGGAAAATGGATACCTTATTGTGGAATACAACTGCTGTACTGCAAGTGTACCATGTTGAAGAAGGTGAAGGTAACTTGTTGCGTGTCATGTCACTTGTTCTGTGGAAAGTGTTCTGCAGTTTACCAGCAGGTACGGTCCTTTGGCTACCCAGTCCCTGGAGCTTCCAGAGCCGTAGTCTTTGCCTGCCAGGATGATGATGGGAACACCGTCCCTCTGGTAGCGTTCAGCTGCCTCGAAGACATCCAGCTGACGAGGCGAGCGGGAAGAGGACATGTTAGCGACAACTGTCAGAGTAGCTGCTTGACAGCCAGCTTGTGCAAGATTGTGGTTTGTATTAGCCGATACTTAAAGAATGACAAATAAATCCACTTCTTGCTAACTGGTCTTAATAACACTCACTGTCTGGCCTGAAGGAATGTGCAAAGTCTTAGGGCCTGGTTTGCCGATGAATCGATTTTGAAGCTTGATGCTGGCAAACGTGCCTCTGGTCATCACTGCGTCGTTCCCTCTGCGAGCGCCATATGAGTTGAACTCCCGCGGCGTCAGGCTGAGGGAAACATCCAAAGTGAGACGTAAATAGATTTGAATGTATGCAGTGATGAGTGTCCAGGGACAACACATCCTTTGATGACCTATTCAGACAACAGACTGTACATATACATCCATCGTTCACATTATATCGTCTAATATTTATTTGTCAATGAACATTGCAATACTTTGCTTGGTTAACAAAATTCATTTTACTGAGTTATTGTGCTGCTGAAAAATGCATCCCCACAAATCATTTTTGTAGTTTCAGCCTGATGACATCCAAAATAAGTAGTGTTGCTCAATTTGTGGTGGTGGTGAGGACACTGTGTCCGCGGCTTGCACTAATCTGAAAATAATAAAAATAATGCGCATCCTCTGGTCAATCAATGTCTAGTATTCTCCCGTCTGGATTTCATCATCATGTTATTCACATATATTGTAAACATTGTTTCGTCAGCACTGGTGAAGTCAGTAAATCTGGTCTTCCTGGTGTCTGATAGGAAAACTGACCGTTTGCTGAGCAGGTACTTGGCAGCGGCGCTGACCCTGGCAATGCTGCCCGCTGGTGAGATGTGGTCCGTGGTCACTTTGTTGCCGAGGAACAGTAAGACGTGAGCGTTCTCTATCGACTGAGGAGGCGGCACCTCTTTACTCTGAGACAAAAGACAAGCAGAGGAGGCCGTTTTTGTCTGAACTGTGGCTGTTCTTAGTTTTGCACTGACGTCAGGACACAAAAGGATGATTACCACACAAGGGACGGAAGACTTACCAACTTGCTGAAGAAAGACGGCAAACGGATATATGTGGACTTGTGATCCCAGGGGAAAACCACAGAATCTGGACATTCAATGTTGTTCCAAAATATGTTCCCTTGCTGCAGAGGCAGAGCACAGAGGGAACAAAAACCATTTATATCATCATATCTTTGCTTGACCCAAGTGAAACAGACATTAGACATATATGAAAGAAAGAATGGTCGCGCCCTCACCTCCATCCTTCCCCTGAGATCCTTAAAAATGGAGGAGATGACTGTGTCCTCTTCGGTCTGTCGGACCTCCTCCCTGGACGGCCAGATGTCGCAGAGATACACCTCCTTCCCCTCTGGAGTCACACCTGCACCAGCAACAGGACGCTCAATGTTAGCACCATACAAAGAGTGTCAATAATAAAACAAAGCTTTTTCTGTCAACACTTTATTTTGTGGTTATTTACAAAGTAGAACTTGGGAGTGATATATTCAGATGTACAAATTGAACTGATTGTATATTTAAAAGAAACTTCAGATGAAGTCTAGACTTCACTGTAATACTAATAACACAGACCGTAGCACTACCACAGCGGCTCTGTCCTTAAACTACCCACACTGCTCCTTGGTCATTTGGCTGATGCATGTCTGCACAAGACGCTCACTCACTCAGTGTTCACTCACTGTAATCAGCAAAATTCCTAAAATCCCCAAATGAACCTCAGGTTTTAGAAGTTCTTCAGAGAGCTCCTGACACGTGTCTTCCTTACCCAGAGGCTCCTTCTCGAAGTCCATTCCCACGGTGCCCGCAAGAGCGTAAGCCACCACCAGGGGAGGGGAGGCCAGGTAGTTGGCACGCACGCAGTCACACAGGCGGCCTTCAAAGTGCCTGTTGCCAGATAACACACCGCAGGCCACCAGGTCCCCCTAAAACACAGCGGATCATCACCATTTGATTGTTGTTGAGTTGAGGATGCACATCTTTAAAGGACGGACAGAAACAGCTGAAGCCAGCATTCTGACGTTCTTACGTGTTTGATTGCATCCACGACGGCTTCTGGTAACGGAGCCGTGTTCCCTACGCAGGTGGCACAGCCGTAACCGCTCACCTCAAACCTGCGGTGTGAAGGAAAGTGCAGGGTTGTGGGTAAAGGAATGAAATCATTGGGAGTTCTCTTTGTGTTTGTGTGCGACACCATTTTCACACACATTTTACGTCACAGGATAATTAATACATGTTTAACCGCGTTCTACTTTTTCGGTCCACGCTGCTGCTATGTTTGGCATTGCCAGTTTATTAGGAATGCCTAGCTATGACTAATGCAGTCTAGTCTCAGCAGTCCTGCAGTCAGTCATGAGGGTTATAGTGTTCAGTTTTTATTGAAACCGTTTGAAAGAAGTTGTGATTGAACTTTATTTCGGAGGGCGTAGTTTTTGTTGCTTTTGAACTGTATTACATTACAGAAAGAGGTGCTTCTGTTGTTAATGGAAATACCTGTCGGTACAACACAATACAATTCAGCAAAAACACAAACGACATCCTCCAAAATAACCATATTAACTCTTTCAAATCCAAAGCTGAGCAACGTTGAGTCAAACTTTAATGACAGTGTTGTCTCTGTGGACACACGCTTACCCCAGCTGGCTAAAGTAAGGCAGGACTCCACTGGTGTTGAGGTAGTGAGTGACCATGCCACTTCCAGGAGCCAGGCTGGTCCGAATATATGGCTTGACAATAAGCCCCGCCTCCACAGCCTTTTTGGCCAGTAGACCTGTCAATCACAAAAACGGCTGCATTATGCAAATGTGAGCACACACACACACACACACACACACACACAGAAGAGAAGTATCACAAAGCAGCAGCATATTCGTTTATGTGAGTAGCAGAAAAGAGTATATATGGGATGTGAGAGTGCGTGAAACAGAATGTTACAATCTGCAGTTTAAAATGTGAAAATATAAAAATAGACAGGCCAATACAAAAAGATTAGAATACTGGATGCTGAAAAAAACTCAAATGTATATTAATGACATAATGATAATATGACTCGCCTGATAAGATTTGATCTTACGTGTCCAGTAGAATTGAACAATTCACTGATATACCGACTCATATACAGATTACATATGCGAATTTGTTTTATTGACTCCGTCCTTTACCTGCAGTCAGCATGACAGACGGGTTGCAGTTGTTGGTGCAGCTGATTACAGCGGCGATAACCACCGAGCCGTGGGCCAGTTGATACTCCTGACCACAGTGCAGGAAAGGAACCTGGATGTCCTGCTTCTCCTTCGAGATGTGGAAGCCTTTGAAGCCAACCTGCAGGGAACCCAAGGAAAACACTCCGCTATCAGCTAACAATACATCACCAGCATAACCCTGATCCTTAGCCCAAATATCTGATTGAGTCATACCCATTTATTTAAGGGCCGGCCTGGTAAAAAGAAGTAGACATTAATAAGAATGTATTTTGCGTTACCTTCTCATCAAGACAACTCTGGAAGTCTTCTTTCATGCTGCTGACGGCCACTCTGTCCTGAGGCCTCTTCGGTCCGCTCACACAGGGCACCATGGAGCTCAGGTTGATCTCAATCACCTGCACAAAGATGAGTGGCTTTAATTTCACTTCACGAAAATCGATTCCTCTACTGCTGCACCCGTGGGCTCATTTCTGTGAGGCACTTTGGACCATCATTATACAAAAAAGAGGGAACTGATCCACCATCTCTTTTCTTCTTAATCAAGCTAAATGGTGCCATTTTCTAAAAATGAAGGAAAAAGCTTCATGTAACTGAACTGCATATCATTAATACATATATCTATTGTCAGGCAGTGCAGCTTTTCACTCATCCATCAGTTTATTATCAGTCCTCTGAGAATTCCCGGCATTGTTTGACACATTACCTCAGAATACTGGGGGTCTTCTGAGGGGTCTTCATAGCTTCGGAAAAGTTTTACAGCCTTCATGTAAGACTCCAGCAATTCAAGTTTTTCCTGGGAAAAATCTGGAAGGAAAAATTATGACACATTATTTAACAACCCAAGAAATGCTGACAGAGAGTTAAGAGTTATAACTACTCTCTCTGAACACGGACAAATAGCATAAACACCCAGTAAATTCAGATAGAAATTGTAAGAATAAATCCAAGAATAATTTACTGTACCATTTTGCGGCTCTGAAAACTCTTTATAAACAGGCCGACTCACGTGTCTTTTTTAAGTGCCTGAGTGTGACTTGGTCGACAGGGAAGAAGCTGACAGTAGCGTTGTACTCTGGGCACATGTTGGCGATGGTGGTTCGGTCAGGGGCCGATAGCTGCGAGACGCCAGGTCCAAAAAACTCTACAAACTTCCCAGCGATCCCAGCTTGCCGCAGGTGCTGGAAAAACCAATGCACGTGATACGCTAGTACAAAAAGTATTGTTGAGTGTGAAAAGGTGTGCCTAATGACACATGAAGGCCAGTAGAGCAGTGTTACCTTCGTGATGCCGAGGACGATGTCTATGGAGGTGGTCAGAGGGTTGATGGAGCCCACCAGCTTACAGCCCACCACCTGAGGGAGGGTCAGAGACACTGGCTGGCCCAGCATCACAGCTTCTGACTCGATTCCCCCAACACCTGGTAGAGGAAAGCGCCATGGACAAAAAAAAACTCTTGAGGTCTTGAAGAAATGTTTAAAGAACAAAGATTGCATTGCAGTGAATCAACAGAAAACTATCTTATCTCCTCTCCTCCCCCCTCAGATGAACAATAACCATGAAAAATGGTTTGTAATCTACAGTTCATGAGGAACTTGAGCCTAGTGAAGTTTACGACAAAAATGTGGTAAGAGCTTTAAGAAGTTTAAAAAATGGTTTACCCCAGCCCAGGATGCCCAGGCCATTGATCATGGTGGTGTGTGAGTCGGTTCCCACCACACTGTCGGGGTAGATGAAACCGTCGCTGACCTGGACCACTCTAGACAGGTACTCCAGATTCACCTGGTGGACTACACCAACATCCGGGGGAACCACGTTCACGTTCTTAAATGCTTTTGAACACCACTGTTTGGTAGCAGAGGGGAAATGAGCAATAGTTAGAAAAACATTTAACGTTGTGACTCACTCACAGTACAACAAAAACAAAACATTCTGCATTAAGTATTACTTTTGATATGAAGACTGCATTAAATACTCCTTCCAAAATTCCACTTTTTCCCCAAATAACACAAAGGATAAGATTGACATTTTGGGAAATACACTTATTCTCTTTCTTGCCAAGAGTTACATCAGAAGATTGACACCATGTCTTATGTCTGTATGGTTAATATGAAGCTACAGCCAGCAGCCAGATAACTTTGCTTTCTTGGTCAGAACCAGTTGGCAGGCAACAAACAGAGACTCCAGGTCAGAACCAGTTGGCAGGCAACAACCAGAGACTACGGGAAGTTACAAGAAATAGTCGGTCACATAAAATGGTGATTTGCAGGTTTTATATTTCGGTTTTTGCATGGATTAAACAACAATATACGTGTTAATTAGTGAGACGTTCCAGTAGGCTGATTTTGATCCTTTGGAATAGCATAGGGCTAACTGTTTCCCCCCTTTTCCCGTCTTTATGCTGAGCTACGTTAGCTAACTGCTGGCGGTAGCTTTATATTTAGCGTACATACACGAGAACGGTATCGATTTTCTCATGTAACTCTCAACAAGAAAGAAAATAAGCATATCTCTCAAAGTGTCAAACTTTTCCTTTAAGACTTTTCTCTCCCTTTGACTGTTTGATATTATGACATAATAAAAAACACATTCGCCCCTTTGTTGTACCTTAAAGAACTGAAGCCTCTCTTTGTTTCTGATCAGTTCCATTCCCTGATTCTTCAGAGCTGTTTCAGTTCTGCAGACAAAAGTGACAAAAATGTTCACCAGTGAACATGATAAAGAGCAATCAGTGACAATACGTCAACTCATATGAACTGCGCACGCCCTCTCTGTAAAAGGGCTGAAACAAAGCAGTGACATCATTGTTTTCCCTGTGATTCATCAAATTCTAATAGTTTGGAGATATAACACGTAACACCCGGACAAACAAAAGTGTAATTTTAAAAGTTCCATCATCTCATAATTTCATCATTTTGATATTGATATAAGCAATAGTGTGTGTCACAAAGTAATGTTTCACTCCTATGTGGAGTCATACATCAACAGCCCACAACTCACTCAGACACAGGCTGCAGGTGGAAAGGGCAGAGGAGAGGCGTATTCTCGATCTGCTGGACAGAGGCTGGAGGCCGACCCGAGGAGGCTGGAGCGTCACTGCAGACAGCTTTGCTACAGGAGCCCCGCTGGCCCCCACACTGCGAGTCTCCTCTGGACAGAGACCTGGAGGGCATAGAGCGGGAGGGACCCTGGCCCTGGGTCGGGCCATCCCCTCCACCTGGGTTTGGAGCATTCTGTATGGCACTGTGGATAAAATGTTCCGAATGTTATATTACAAAATGTATCCAGAGGAACAGTGTGTTTACGTAAATATAAAACAGGTAACATTTACTAATTCATCTTTCTATGAATTATGAAATAATAAAAAGGTCCATTGGTCAAATGTGTGTCCATCTTTTAGCTCTATGTTCTCACTTATTTTTAACTCATTGTCAATATATAAAGGGAAAATATAAATGCAAACACACCATTTGCTATAATCAATCTGTAATGAGTGGTCTACGATGAGGTCTGTGGGGCATTTAGGGTTGATCAGGCTGGGGTCCCCGCCATGTTTGGCCACAGCATCCCTCATGGCCGCCAGGTCCACCATAGCAGGAATACCACTGTCAAAAGGAAACCAGGAGAAGAAGGACACCTAAACTTCCTTCAGGGATTTATAGGAATATTCTACTTGGATAACTAAAATATGAATCATTTCTTTATGTGAAGGCGCACAGAGAACTCCACATATCATGATGAGACAAGATCTAATACGCTAATTAGATCAGCCCAAATCCTTGTGAAACTCACGTGAAGTCCTGGAGAAGGACTCGCGCTGGAGAGAACGGCACCTCAGCTTTACTCTGCTGCTGCTGCCAATCCAGAATGTTCTGGACGTCTTCCTCTTTTGTGTAAAGGCCATCACAGTTACGAATTGCTGCCTCCAGTAAGACGCGGATGGCCAGAGGCAGCTTGTCTACACAGAACAAACAAAGGTGGTTTAATTTCCCACAGTAAACAATGTCATTCTAACTCATTGTTTACTAACCAGTCACTGTCAAATGGCGGTGCACTGAGAACCTGTTAAGACCATGAAGTGGCAAACCAATGCAGGCTCTTAAAGGTTAAAGAAATACATTAATCTACAAGTATATTTACACATGTTCTTTAAGGTCTTCCACGTGCATACATGATATCCTGGGAAACACCACTAATGACCTTATTATGTAACCTTTATAGAACAGTATGCTGATAGAGTCCTACTGTTCAATATCCTTCTATTTCTACATTGTGCATCTACATCGGAATAAAATAAATGGTACCTGCAAAAGGTCTAGAAAGAGGGACATGTTTGTTAAAAATATCTCTGTGCCCATTTTTCTACTCAGAGGGCCTGAACTCACCGTATCTTGGATCATTTAATTTATGTGGATTGAAGAACTTGGTCCCACCATCTTCCAGTGTGTCGATTAGATGGCTATATGGGTGCTCTGCAGAAGGGAAAACCAACATGCATCAATACAACTATTATACAATTCCAGCCTGTGTGTTACAAGCCCAGGAAAATTCCAGATGTGATAAAAATTCAAATTAGTTTTTTGCCTCTGCATGTCTGCTTGCAGGTTGGCCATATTTAATCAGTGCTAGTGCTATAAACAAATGGTCAAAGCATTTACCCAGTGAGGATCTCGTCAAAACACGGCAGCCCAGACAAGGACAAGGATTAAGCCATTTCTAAACAAAACTGGCAGAAGGCCATTTTTCTGTGCTGCTTCTGCACATAGTGCATCCATACAATTGGCTTATTGCATGACATGTTATATTAGTGGTTATTAATAGCTGAGCAGTTGGTCTCAAGAATAGCCAAACTTTGAATTAAGACTGTACTGTAAATAAGCTTCTTGGATAATGTAACGATTGAAAAATGAGAAATGAAAAAGATTTTTCTGGCCTCACCTTCATGTCTTACTGCTCTGCTAGTAAGTGTAGTAAGATGTGGTTCTGTTAACCAAAAAAGGCCTTAAAAGAAAAACATGTGGGGTTTTGGGCCAAAGGACGAATGCTAGCAAATTTAGGTTGTAGCTGTTTAATATTGATGCAATTCTTGGTGTAAAAATAACAAAGGTAAGCAGGCGAGTCTTGGCACAGCAACACTCACTGGTCTAACAACGGGACATCATGTTGTAACTTTGGCTCTCAGGTTACTACTAGTTTTGAAAGCAACACTTTTGTGACCATTATGAAACGGCATAGAACGCATTAAACCTATTATTATATATTGCTTTTTTCAAAGCCTGCACTGTAGTTTTTTGGTTTCCAAAATCTTGATGTAAGCACACATATCACAGCGCTGGTTTAGTCAAATCCCTACAAATCCCATAATAAAGCAATGTGTATGACACACTGGGGGTTTCATATCTTCTTACGTTCGCTAGCGTTGGGGCACTGCTGCTGAAGAAGGCAAATAAACACAATGCTGTAATTTAGCTCAATTTATCTAAACAGGCACGAACCAGTTACTGACCTAAGAAGTGTTTGTGCTCTCAAACAGCAAAATGTAGTGTAAGGGGATCAAACTAAACACGGCTGTTACATTCATATGGCAGGATCATTTTGAACATCAACGCAATCTTGTCAAAATACAGTGAGAGCACAGTTAACATTTCCTGTGAAATTTGGCCTCTTCTGGCTAGATAATTCACAAGCAGCTTGCAGATCACTCCCCTGGATTGTTACTGATTACATGACAACAACCTTCCTGCCCCACTGAGATGCTGTCGTCAGCTCACTTCTTTTAAATATACAGCAACTGTATGCAAAAACTAAAAGCCATAAATAACCCTGATGCAAAGCAGACAGAATGAAAAACATGCAATTCCATATAAACTACTTGTAACATAAAAACACTGGCTAATCTCTACTGAGATCCTATGGAGGCCTATTAATGTTACACAGCTTAAAGGGAAAATATTAACTGACTCAATGTTGCACTATCATTTGGGTGCTTTATCGGTGGCCTACAATCCCACTTTCAACAATCCGTTAGGTGTTGAAGGAGAAGCAATCATTGTATTGTTGTACATTGTCCTTGCAATTAAAAAAAAAACCAACTGCAATATCACATTTTGTAAAGACAATCTGACGATGTTACAAGGTGGCGATGCTGTCTGCGAACATCCTCAGCATCGTCTCTGCGTGTCTCAGGATGGACAAGGTGTGAAGAAAGAAGACAGCTACGAAGCTACAAAGCTACTAGCTACGGCTCAAGTTGCTAACGCTGCTAGTCCTTATCGTGAAGCACACGCTCGCTCGCTAACTACGTATCGTACTAGTTGCTGGACGTGTAGAGGCGATAAGAAAAAGCAAGGTAATTAGCGCATAATTCAGGCTCAACTAGAAAGTACGCTAAAGTTGTGACATTTACAGCAAAGCTCGTGCACCTCTAGCTTGCGGCATTAGCTAATTTAGCAGCTCTTGCTTAGGTGTAAGGCAAACACTGCCAAGCTAGCTAATGCTAGCTTTTATGTCTCCAGTTTGACGCCGGTACACTTCATGTAATGTTAACAAAATAGCAAACGACAGCCATTTTCAGGGGACGTGTGTCTGTTTTAATCGATTCCCGTCTTTACGGCTGACCTGATGACGGCTTGCTAGGTAAAGTTAGCAGAAGACAGCGCTTTACCTTTGACAGGGGAAGTGAGCGCCATGATGACTTCTGAAATCAACACGACCCGTTCTCACGACTGCACCGGGCAACACCGAGCCGACCAATCCCAACCCAGAGATCCACGGCCACGCCCACTCATCAATTACTGACAAAATAGAAAACAACAACATTTTACAACAGCACGCAATTGAACTGGAGCCATTTTAAAATCGTTGTGGTCGGTTCCTGTCCTGTTTGGTCGACCGAGCCGAACCACACAGCGATGGGTGTGCAGAGAACAGACTGGGTGGTAGAACTGGACCCGCGGCCAGTGATCAGACATCATACTGTGCATTCATTTATTACTAAAATAATGACACTGACATTGTGTTGTAATTAAAGTTACACATTTAACGTTAATAAAAGACTAAATCAACCCAGGCCTAAACTACAAGGCATGCATGAAAACATTCTTTAATATTTGGAGATCATCCTGCTTTGCACAGTACAAAGGCTACAGTTACATAGATGTTAGACTGTATTGATATAGGTTGAGTTAGGTGCCAATGATTTATTTTCTTACTTCAGAAAATGGCACAGTACTACATACAAATGTATGCAAATACAACCAAAGTATTAAAAGATGTCTGACTTTGACTTTAAAACGCTATGTGACTCGCGCTGCCTTCAGGGCACCTCCGACTTCCTCCGTAATGGAGCCCACCCTATAAAAAAACAGTTAGTTCCATATAGGCTATCAGTGGTGGAATGTAAGTACATTCGATACCTTCGATACACTTTTGAAGAAGTAATCCTACACTAGTTGAGTACTTCCACTTTATGCTACATGATACTTTTACTCCAGGAGAATTCATGGGGAAATAGTGTACTTGTTACTCCACTACACTTAGTGGTGCCTGTTAATTTGTACATTAGGTTTTAACAGAAAAACATAATATTATCAAATCTGATGCACCGTTATAGAATAAATTGTCTAAAAGCATATAAATGAGTTAAAATGAATCTTCCCAAGACCATCTTAAACATTCAAATACTGCTTACATATTAATGCATCAGCAACAAAATAATATGATAATATAATACTGACATGGCCCAATCTGCTGCATGAGTACTTTAATAGTGCTTTTTACTTTTACTTAAGTAAGATGTTTGAATGTTGAATTTACTCGTAATGGAGTAATATTATATCGTGGTATTCCCACTTTTACTCTCCGCTCCAGATATGAAGCCATTTAACGTTTTGTATGTGCGTATTTGCAATCCCTACGTTTGCGTCGGGTCTCTGAACGTATCACTATCGTCAGATTAGCTAAACAAATTGCTAGCTAGGTAAGTAAACATAACCCGTTACAGGGGTCACAAGGAAGAGAAAACTATTTTAACACCACTTTTTATTTAATTTTTAAATTAACTTTTCAATCGAGGAAAAGTTTGTAATGAAACACAGCTCGCGACTTTTCACAGTGTTTTAACAATGTTTGCTCGGAGCAGTAATGGACGCAAGACGCGGCCCACCTTGTAGCAGAGCAGGCCGCATGCGCTTCACAAAGCAGGCCAGTTTCGTGACAGTGGAGGCGGAAGGTGTACGCGAGCTACACGACCCTCTAACCGGTACGTTTAATCGTCGTGTTTACGTTAAATCTCCGGTGTGTGTGTGTGTTTTTTTTTTCTCCGCGGTTAAAGCATCGCTCATGCTGTTAGCTAGCTGGCTAACACACACAGCGCGAGTGAGAGCCACGCTGTGACGTCGCACGTGCCTCCCCCTTTGCCTTTGAGGCAAGAAAACAAACGTTAGATTGGCTGATTAAACTTTGACATGGCAGCGCCGTGAAACGGCGCCTGATTAAACTTTGACATGGCATCGCCGTGAAACTGCGCCTGATTTCTAACGTGTGGTTCATTAAAGGTGTAGATGAGGAAAACTCAGGTTTGTATCTCGCTGTCGATCGCGCTACATCGAACACCAGCTGTGCGGAAGTTGTCCTGCTGTACGTTCCAGCAGCAAGCTCGTCTCTGTCGGATAGTAAACATGCACTAACTGTAATGCAGCGTCACCAAATCAGTTCAGGAGGTGAGAGAAATGATCCTGGCTGCTGTTATGTGTCACAAAACCTAAGGTTCAATAGGTAACCGCGTAGAAACCTACTGAAGACGCGTCACAAGTTTGTATATAGAACCTTAATGTGACAGCGGCAGTGTGGTGACAAAAACAGGAGATCATCCCACCACAACATGACTTGCCAAAATTCACTTGTTCCAGCTTGTCAATTGGATTCGTGTGTTGTTGGTTTTTTTTAATCGCCATTAACTTAATGTCTTTGGGTTTTGTGCTGGTACTCGAACAAAACAAGCAGTCAGCTTTTGTATTTGTCACCATATTCTGACATTATAGTAACTAAATTAAGCGAGAAGATAATTGGCAGATAGATTAATAATAGAAATAATTGTTTAATGCAGCCCTGTTGAAGATGTTTATTGTACAGGATATACATATAGTTGATTTGTATAGGTTTAGTGTGTTATAATGCCTCTTGAGATATCATCCTGGGCTCAGGCAGTCCAAATTCTGCATGAATGACTATTTGGGTGAACCCAGTGGGTTTTTACATCATCACAGATCTTCACTAATGCTGAATGTTCTTGGTTACAGGTGTGATGGCAGCTGGAGGGCCGATGACTGCAGATACGTGGCTTTAGAGGTGCAGCGCTGCCCTAGCCGGCACCATGCAGCAGAAAGGTGTGATCCAAATTATCGAATGGGAGGACCTGGACAAGAGGAAGTTCTACTCCCTGGGTGTGTTCATGACCTTGACCACCAGGGCCACCGTCTACCCAGCCAGCCTTATCCGCACTCGGCTCCAGGTGCAGAAGGGGAAGGCCCTCTACTCCGGCACCTTGGATGCTTTCTGCAAGATCCTGCGAGCGGAGGGCGTGCAAGGCCTCTACCGTGGCTTTATGGTCAATACGTTCACCCTTGTCTCAGGACAGGCTTACATCACTACCTATGAACTGGTGCGCAAGTACGTGTCCCAGTACACACCCAGTAACACGGTGAAGTCTGTGGTGGCAGGAGGGGCAGCATCGCTGGTGGCCCAGACCATCACCGTGCCCATCGACGTGGTGTCCCAGCACCTGATGATGCAAGGACAAGGGGAACACCTGACTCGCTTCAAGCCCAAAATCAAAATGATGCTTGCAGCAACTAAGCGCAAACCGACTTTTGGGCAAACCCGGGACATTACGGTACAGATATTTGCAGCCGATGGCTTCAGGGGATTTTACAGGGGCTACGTGGCATCGCTACTCACGTACATCCCAAACAGTGCACTCTGGTGGCCTTTTTATCATTTTTATGCAGGTAAGTTGTGGTTTATAGTAGCTGTTCTTAGCTACTGCAAGCACGCGAGAGTGCAACTGAAATTTTGTTCAGCACTTTAATTGGCCTAATGGAAAAGTGCACCATATGTAACGTCATGTAATCATAGTCAACATAATAAAAATATACAAAGTTATACAACAGAAATTTAAAAAGGCCAGTAACTTGGGTGTCAAGTTACAGCCTCTGGAATACTGACATGTTGATCTTACACTGTTCTTATATCCGTTTGCGATCCCAGAGCAGCTGTCCCTGTTGGCACCGAGTGAGTGCCCCCATCTGATTCTGCAGGCTTTGGCAGGACCAATGGCAGCAGCAACCGCCTCCACCATCACCAATCCCATGGATGTCGTTCGAGCAAGAGTACAGGTAAACACCGAGAGCCACCCATAGTGCACCACATATAGGCTGACTGTTCATTTATGTTGGCATTTAAGGCACTGAGAAGATTTTTTAAGAGTGCGATTAGAGAGCTCCATGAGGCAGGGTCTCTTCAGCTTTAGAGGAAAAACTCTTGCATACATGACCTCCTTATGCACTCAATGTTGAACAGTGGAACAAATAATGAATCTTAACATTCACTGCAGGTGTTATTCTGCCGTGATCACGGTTTGAAATTCTATCATATCTGCACTGGACAACGTTGGACCAGATATGTGATTAAAAAGGCAAACATCCACCCCTTTCATCCGCCTAATCCACACCTACAGTGAATCAATGACTGAGCAAGTGGAGGTTTAATGTTTTGCCCAGTAATATAACGCACAGCTGTGTGTTAAAGGAATGGTCTCTTTAACCTCCGGGCTGCATGGCCTAGCCAACCAAAATGATCACAGATTTTATTTTGATTTTCAGTGTTGAATTGGCCCCTCGCTGCAGGGATCTCTCAACACCAAATACAGCTGGAGTCAGCTCCTTTTCGCTGTCGCTACACTTCCTCTAGTCTGACATTACGCAATAGTTTCTCAACAGCGCACCATCAGCCTGAGTAGACGGCCTCAACTTCCCTGGAGACTAGCTGTTCTGGAGCTTTTGATGTTGTGACACGATCTTCCTCAGCAGATGGAGTTTGTCCAGTTGTTCAGGAATTGTAGACTCTAACATTTTTCGTGTTCTTAGCACTGTAAATGCTTGTTGCCGTAAGAGTTGAGTTGACTTTGGAAACAGCAGTTGACAAAGACAATCTTACCATAAGGTCCATTTAGTAGCAGCACTGGAGCTATGAGATAACTCTGTTATGATATAGCGCTATATAAATTAAACTGAATTGAATTGGAGCAAACTCCTTGAAATTAAATTGACCTTTTTGGCAAGTGGAAACATTTCTCTGCAAATAACAAGAGGTGCTTTAACACTCTCTCCCGTCTGCTAAAGGTGGAGGGACGCTCGTCTGTTATCGAGACGTTCAAGCAGCTACTGGCAGAGGAGGGCGTCTGCGGGATGACCAAGGGGCTTTCGGCCCGCATCATTTCCTCCACGCCCACGTCGGTGCTCATCGTCGTGGGATACGAGACTCTGAAGAGACTGAGCCTGCGAGCTGAGCTGATAGAGTCTAGACACTGGTGAAAGGCCAGAGGGAACCTGCACAGCTGGGCAGCAACGTTTCACACAGGAGATGATGACCCTGTTTAGCTGCTTCCACGTGCTTCCTTTTAGATCTGTGTCGTAATGCAGGTGTGACGCAGCAGAGTGCAAGTGGCGACGTTCGTCTTTAGGTACACTTCATGGTCACAGGTGTTACGACCTTGTCTTTTTCTGTTTGTCCGAACCCCATTTCTACTGGCCTTTTTTGTTGATTTTATTGTTTTTGGCTAAACTGAAATATGAACATATAAGTGAAAACTAATTTCCCATGTAAAGAAAACATGATAAAATGTAACTGATGGCTGAGAAAAGTTTCTTCTTAAAGGACAGTAGGGAACTCAAGTCCCATTTTGATTAATGCTTCCTGTACTGTATATTTTAACAGTGTGGAAAGACTTGCAGCAGTGTCTTTTTAATGAAGCAGTTCAGGGTTTCTTTCTTTTTACCATGCACCTTTTGAGTTCACTATCCAGCTGAGCTCAGTTTTTTTTAAATACAGCCACTGTGCAATAAATTACAGAAGAGCTGCAACAATTAGTTGATTAATAATCGAACAGTCGATAGAAAGAAAATTAATTGCCCATTATTTGATAATCGATTAATCGCTTCAGTCACTTTTTCAAGCAAAAATGTCAAACATCTGCAAATATTAAATGTGGGGGATTTGCTGCATTTCTTTGTCATTTATGACAGTAAACAAAGAATCTTGGGTTTTGGTCAGAAGCAATTTGAAGACGTCACTTTGTGCTCTTTTTGAGCACTTTTCACAATTTGTTTTGGACATTTTATGGAAAATAATTGGCAGATGAATTGACTATGAAATAACCATTAGTTGCAAATCCAAATAACTGTGTATTTAAGATAATTTGCAATTCTAATGAGTTTAAGGGCTTTACGTGTTTGCATTCCAGTGAAAAGAAAGTTTTGTGCAGATGTGTCAAACACTGGCTAAGAATCTCACCTTTTTGTTTTTGGACTAAATGAAGAGAGAATAAGATTTGATTTCATTTAATTATAGCAATGCCATGAAATTGTACAGAAGAATTTGGCATATCTTTAAAGTGTGATGATTCCAAACACTTACTCACATTTGTCTCATGAGGTCTTTATGAAACATGGCCCAGGTTTGTGTACTTCCACCTAAAGTCTTGCTGAAATGTATGTAGCTGTGTCCTGTGATTTTGTTTCCCCCCCCCCAGCAGTCTGAAATCATTGGTGCAGGTGTAATGATGAATTCCACCTATACATACGTTGATCGGGCCAATCAGGCAGCTGTTTCTGCTGCTTCCCTTTTCCCTGTCTGTGTAAATCTAATGTTCAAAACAAAGTGAAGCGTGGCAGAAAAGATGAGAAAAGAGGTGTAAACGTAACATCACAGGCCTCAGGCATTGTTTGTAGCGTTGGGATGACGGGTTCACATCGGCAACTACTTGGTAACCAAGCAGAAACTTTCAACAGCCATTCTGCTGCTGGTTTAAGACCAACACACACACAGAGGGCAAGCAAAGGCCGCGGCGTCAACACCAGCCAGACACAACTAAACTCCAATGTCGCCTTCAGATTTCACCAGCCACGAGGTACATCAACAGCAAGTCTACTGTAATGTTTGAAATTAAAGTTGGAGAAGCACATAGATGTCGCCATGTTTTCAAATGACTATTACTGCCAGGACATACATCTCGGTGAAGTTTCTTTTTATAAACTTTTTCCAGTTGTGAATAATGAATGTTGGACTCAGAATTTCCTCCAATGTCTGAACTGATGTGAACCTTTGTCTGTGTGGAGGAAGTGCTACACCTGCTATATTTACCAACTACCAGCTGTGTGGTTAAAAGTACAATTGGATGTTTTAAACATGCACAACTTGTGGATGAAAAGTAAAGGATTTTGAATCACTGCAGTGGTTTGTAACTGGTTTTGATTATCTGTACATTATAAAAAAAAGTTTAAGGAGCTGGCAGTATGCTGCAGCAACATCAGTATGTTATCAGGCTGCAGTACGCTGCTGGGCCACTGGAGGGAGCAGTAGATCATACTTCATCTGCTGCTGAAACAAAAGGTGCAACTAACAGGCCTGCACACTAGAGTTAAAACTAGTCTACAAAACTAAAAAAATATTGTCACCAAATTATGGAGCCACAAAACTGACCGAAGACTAGTGGTAAAGTAATAATAGGTGATCAGACAAGTCATGAAATAAAAATAGAAAGATTACTAATCACTGTATTAAATGCAAAAACCAAAAGGAAGGAAAACTAAGGAGTTAAAGTGAGTGAATAAAAAGGAAAATAGTTTTAATCTAATAAAGGGAAATAAACAACTTTTTAACTGATCTGAGGTTAAAGGACACATATAAAGCTTATGTTTTCTTACATTTTAACTAATCTATTGATGTCATCAGTTTCATATTTTGCCTCGTCAGGCCTCCATACCAAAATCACTTATTTTAGCTGAAACCTAAAAAAATGTTCAATAACTATATGCAACGCACAAATCTGTTACCAAATCATATCACTGACATGAAAGTGATGAGTAACTGTGCTGAGCCCTTCACAAACAAACTAAAAAAAAACACACAAATACAGAAACAAAAGTACAAAAGCAACGTTTTTATTGGACCAAAGTGGGCCAGTGCAAAAAAAAAAAATTCATCACATTTACAGCCTATACCCCCCCCCCCAATTAACAGCCTCAACGGCACGATTTGAGTAAACAGCCCTGGAGATCCAATCCTCTCGTCATCCCTACATGGGACAGTCGTAGATGTGGATGGCGCGGTCGTCTCCAGCCGAGATGATCTTTGAGCCGGTGCTGTTGTACTTGACGCTCCACACCTGAAGACAGCAGGAACAAAGAGGACGTGAATAAGATTTGAGGTGCGTGAAAATTGTAATTCCATAATCATAAGCCAGTAAACATTATACCGCGGGTATTTTCCTTGCTACTCTCGCCAAGTGCTTGCTCATGGTGGGAATCTATAAATACGGAGTTCGTAGAGCATTAAGAGTAAAATTCAAGCACTTTCAAGGTACGACTCTTTGTCCACCTCTACAAGTCACTCTGCTTAAAAAGTAAATTTAAATGCTTTGACAAGATTTCAAAAATAATGTCTGATGCTTAACCACTGTGATGTGCAGATTTGAAACAGCTTAAACACACAATAACAGGGTTTGTACAGCTTTTTAAAATTAAAATGCTTTTATACACGCTCTAACTAGAAGAACAAAGCAAAGCTGAACACTTATTATTGGCTGCAAATTGTCTCTGTAGATTTCACGAAGAGACACAAAAACCAACATGGCAGAGTTGAGCGCCTCTGATCTCTGTGAGGAGCCGTGATATTTCAATCCGAGGCTTTGTTGGGAGAACAGATCAGCCTCACCGCAGGCGTCTGCAGCCGGGGATCTAATGACAGCTGGGATTATTGCTTTTTCCCGAGCTGAAACATCAGAGACGGGTCATGTGAGAGGCCACTCCGTGACACTGGCCATATCGACCCCCCCTCCAACACATCAGCGGGCAGGTTTTCTCACTTTGAATGTGATTATAAACACACTCGGCAGAGATACAGGGTTATCTTTTCGTCACCTGTTCTTGATGGTCGAAGAAGGTGTTGATACACGCTCTGGAGCTGGCGTCCCAAACCTTCACGCTCTTGTCGGACGAGCTGAGAGCAGCAGAGCGAGAGAGAGAGAGAGAACATATTGATGTGTTTTACAGCTCATCTTAGAACCAAACTTTGTGTTGTCTGGCTGACCTGCTCAGTTTATCTTGGCACTGTGAGCTGGAAACTGTCTGAAAGACGGTAGACAAGAAGAAAAACTAGCTAGTCTGCTAGCTCACTAATGTACACTGACAGTCAAGGGCAGTACATAGCTATTATATTATTATATATCCAATATATTTACAAAGGCACAGACTGTTTTTCAGCACAGAAGAAAAAATGTTGGCAGCATGAAACTATTCCTGTTTTGTAGCAACCTGAAGCTGTTTTGAAGCTGAGGTGTCTGGTTTCACCTTGAGACAAAGTGGGTGTCATCTGGGGAGAAGGCGACATTAAGAACCCAGGATCCATGTCCACTCAGTGTGCCAGCCAGGTTGGCATGTTGCCTGGAAGACAAGGTTAATTAGAGCTTTCTTTTTTTCCTTCTACATTGTTTATTTCGATGCTTGTAATTTGTAACATCTGTAACACTTCCTTCTGTTCTCTGTGTGTGTGTATAATTATTATTTGACTTTGTATACTGAGCATCGACGGCATAAACATTTCCTTTGGGGGATGAGTAAAGTCCTTTCATATCAAAAGAACCTAAACTCACACGTCATATATTTTAATGTAGCCGTCGTCGGAGGCTGTGACCAGGAGCTGGGAGTCGGGGGAGAAAGTGAGGGACCTGATGGGCATGGCGTGACCTGAGGAGAGAGGAAACTTGCTCAGTAAGCATCCTTACTGAGTCCTTAGGTAATCTGGAAGCTTTAAGATCCTCAATCTTATCTTAAGCTCTTTTCATCCTTAAAACTAAAAAGAGATTTAGTATGTATAATATATGCATTCATTTGCTGAAATGACTTTAAATATGCAGCAGAGGTTTATTTCCTCAAGTCTATATTCACAATTTAAATGGTTTGGTCTCACATTTTTATTCTGGATCTCACGTTGATTCGCCCTTTTTCCTGCATTTTAAACTGTTTACGCAAGTGTTTCAGATCCATCTGGTGCTAAAATGATTATGCAATTAACTGATTAGTCAATTAAAAGAAAACACATTGTTCAATTATTTGGTCATTTATCAGGCAAAAGGGCCTAAAAATGTGCTTACTTCAGCTTTTCAAAATGTAAGAATTTCTCTGTTTTCCATCATTGCAAATTGAATATCTTGACTTTTCAACAGCTGGTCAAACAAAACTAAAAGAAAATAATGAAAAATGCCCACCACACGTCTGTGTGGTGGGCATTTTTCATTATTTTCTGACATTTACGTCATAATAATAATGATGAAAAACATCACCAGTTGCAGCAGCACTACATCATCATTTATTACCTAAATAATAAATATTAACACTCGAACCTACCTTCCAGTGTGTGGAGTAGCTTTCCTGTGGCAATGTCAAAGATGTTGATGATTCCGTCGATGGCTCCGCTGGCCAAATATTTCCCATCAGGGCTCTGAGGGGAAAAACCACTTAAGTTAATGATTAGACATGAGACTGGATGAGCTATAGCGAGTTCTAAAAGCCTTTTCAAACAACCTTTGCACCTGCAGAGAAAAGGTTAGGAGTTACAACACGGGGAAAGCTTGGTGTGAATGAGAAGAAACACAAATCAAAATGAGTTATTGAAAAGCCAAGGCAGCGAGGCCGCAGCCATGAGAGACTCTCGAGCTGGAGAAGCCACCACCCAGCCGACCGGAAGGACAATTTGTGGTTCCTTACGTAAGCTATACTCAGGATGAATTTTCCTCGAGTGTCCAGGGAATACTCCTTCTTGCCACTTTCCACGCCGAAGATGTTGACCTTGCCATGGTGGCTTCCTGTGGCAATGTATTTAGAGTCTGGGGAGAAGGCAACCGACCACGCATCAACTGGAGAGGAGAGCAGAAAGACAGAGGGATGGATGAACATGTCAAACGGATTATTTTACAAGATATGTTTATTATTATATAACAATCTACAGCAAACAACCTAATGAATGTAACTGTGTCACCTAGTTAAATGTCTGTTTTAATGTGTACTCCATTTTCTAATGGGCAGTATTTTCTTTCTGCAGTATTTATAAACTTATGAGCTAAATTACAGCTTTTTAAGAGTAAAATTGAAGCACTTTCGAGATGTCGAAACCAAACATTTCCAGACTCTTAAGCCTTTATCGTCACATGTCAGTTGTTAGTATAAATGCAAGGAGAAAGATTTTTTGGTTTACATGAGTGATTGTGTCGATGATGAAACTGCAGATTATGTTGAAAATCAAGTATTTTCCATGCAGTATAATCAAATTCAAGCATATTCCTAACCTTGAAAACTCAACTGTTGAAATTAAAAAACTTTTACATTAACCAAAATCACTTCTTTTATACCCAAAATACCCAAACAAGGCGTTCTTTACTCCTGTGACTCAGACCAACCACGGAGTGAAATGGAGTGTCACCAATGGAAGGTGACACGAAGTACATCTTGGGTTCAAGAAACACAACACAGACATTTCTGGATGTGAGGTTCCTAAAAGGTGAGTTAAAAAATAAATGGGACAAGCTCAGTATTAATACCAAACTGGTGACAATTTCCCTTGTAGTGACCTTATTCCACAAGTAAGTGTTAGATTGTAAAAAAGCAGTGAATGAGTGATCTTTTTAGCAAGAGCCAAGTATGAGTTTGCTGACAGGCCTCAGGAAACATACATGTATGCATGTACAAATAGTTACTGTAATCAATAATATCAGCAACAACAAAATCTAGCCAAAAACGTAAACGAATGATGGTCAAAAAAGGTTTTTCCACAAAATGGTGAAAAATTACACAACATCCTAAAGACATAAGACAAACAGCAGCAGAAATGCTCACAAATGAGAAGCTGCAACCATCAAATGTTTGGTATTTCTGCTTGAAAACAGACTTAAACAATGAATCTATAATCATGTTGCTAATTATGTTTCTTTTTTTACACATTATTTAGAGGTTTATTTCCATTTGTCAGACAAGACATTAACATAAGCTATCCTCAGGTTTCCCACACATTTCTACCAATGAATTTTCAAAACCTTTCCATAATACTATACCAAAACAACTGTAATTCTAATTTAATACTTTTTTTCCAGGAATTTCATGGCCGTGGGAACCCTGTATCAACTAAGATAAGGAATACGGGTAAAAACTAAATCAACAACAGCATCTGACAGACAGATCACAGAAAGAAAAAAAAAATCAACTAAAGGTGTATCATGGTGTATTTAAGCATTAATAGGACAAACCACCTGTAGAGGTAGGAGTTAATATTTCCAGGCCAAGCAAACTGTTCACGTAGTTTTGTAAAACCGAGACATACAGTATATTACACCAAAAAACAAGAACATGCTGACTGTTCTACTCACATCTCTCTAGTCACCATGCTATCCTGCCACCCAATACAAATTAATCAATAAAAAAAAATGTCAATGTCAGGCCCGGTCTTACCTGGTCCGGCATCCATGGACTTGATCTGTTTCCCAGACTCTAAGTCCCAGAGGCGGATGTGAGCGTCGAGGGAGCTGGAGGCAGCAATCGCTCCATTGTGACTGATGTCCACTGACACCACACCCAGCTGGTGGCCCTCCAGAGTCCACTGCAGCTCCAGCTTCTCGTCTGACCTGCATGAACAGTGTGGCACAGAGGTTATTGCGTCACATCAAATAAACCCAACTTTTAAGCCAACATGAACGAGTAGTTCTTAAAAGTGCCCAGAAAGAAATTGAAACGTCTACAATTCCATGACAAACTTCATCAAGTGATATTGCAGTATTGTATTCTTGTTTACACTTAACAGAGACAGTCTGGCTTGTATATCATTGTTGTGTTGTTTCTATGTATATTTTGTTTATTATATTTATCTTCTTTCACCTACTTGTATGTACAGGATAGCTAAATGTTTCTTAACCTTTGTTCAAGTTTGTTTTTTAGCTGTTATTTCTATTTCTGTGTAAGTACATTGAGAGCAACAAAAGGACAGACTCAAATTCCTTGTATGTGTACACACACTTCGCCAAAAAGCGGATTCTGATTTGATTTGAAAGATAAAATGCTACCAAATGGACCTTGTTTTTTCAAATCAAGTCACTTTCTTTAGTACATTCAGCAAACACTTGTGAGAAACTGGGTCACAGAAAGGGCAAAAAACAAAAACCTATAAGGACAATGTGACACCCAATTATATCACTATCACAGTTTTTTTATTTCTTACAGTACTGATGAGCTGTTCAATGATGGTGGGCTGTTTTCTACTTTTGAGGACCTGGAATTAAATTAAGACTTCCCAGTTCTGATGCACAGCTGGACTGTATTTAGACTAGTATATGGGACCTGTAAGTGCCCAGAGAAATAGATATCTATCCCCTATAGGCATAAAGGTGCAAGCACTGCTAAAGAGAACATAAACTAAGGAAGAGAGTCAAGTGAGCTATTGCAGTCTCAATCTACAATCATAATCAATACCCTCACTGCTCCTACAGTTCAATAAAAACAAAAAAAAAACGTAGTTAACAAGGATTTCCTGAATGAACGCAGATATGGCACTTGTCAAAACAGAGACTGTATGTAATTCCTACAGACAGTAAAATGTGTTGTTAATAGACAAATGGTTGTCGGAACAATGTATTAAGTGCTATTGTCATGAGGAGTAGTGTTAAAAAAAACACTCACCATTTCCAGACCTTCACCATATCATCTAGTGAGCCAGTAACAATAGTTTCTGTCCCGTCCGCCGCATTTTTACCCCACGCTGCCGTCCAGATAGCATCATCGTGCGCTGAGAGGAATCAAACTCAAGTTAAAACTCTGATCATCAAATCCCATGAAAACACCAATCATTTCTTAGTATGACTGAATACTTCCTGACTTCCCTGCCCTGTCTGTGGTTCTCAGCAGCAAGCCCATATGTTTCTACTGAAGACGTAAAAGTGTTTAGCAAACGTGACTGCGTATGCATGCACATTCCGTGCTCTAGTGAGTATTTACAGCTGGATAGTGTCTGTGAGCTTGACTCAGAATAAACTACAGCAACCGTGTTCATGATCGTGAGCTATACATTTTATCCTAATTGTGTGTCATATTGTGAGTGACAACAACAAACATCAAGACAGGTTTAAACAGAGGGAAAAGTCATGGTAGTAGTTCTGAATAACAGGACCTGCCCTGGAAAGCCACTGGTAAAATGAGGTGTAGTTGTACAGGTGCATCCATCATGTTACTCACCGTGTTCTTGCTTGAACAGAATGCTGTACTGAAATCAAAGAACAAGCTTACAGTTAATCTTTGAATTCCTAAAAACAAAGTCGGGGAATGTCGAGTGTAAACGTGAGGCTATTTGAATTCGTTGCTTACTTGAGTGCTCATTTTTCCGTCCTGGGAGTCGGAGAGCCAGATAAATGACTTTAACCTGAAAACAACATTAGTGTGTTAGTTTTGACGAGATGTCATTCATGTTCATTTTAAAAGTGTGACTGTCACTAGCTAGTTCGGCTAACACGAATCACACAACTCAATAGAGAAGAGCTTGAATTTTGGAGCGCTGCCACACGTAATGGAAGAACACCCACAGTTGTAACAAATGAAACTAAAAGCTAACAGAGCCATATTTTATGAAAAAGCTGCAAAAATACCATGGTTAATGGGAGCTAGCTCCGACTAGCAGCGGTTATAGCAGCTTTGGCAACAAAGTGCAGTTTGATGTTAAAAGACTTATAAGGATATCCGGTGGTCACCCAGTTTACCGGAACAGCTGTATGGATAATAAGCTGATAATATTTAACTTTTATATACTATGCACCCACGTACCTTTCAAATAGCTTAAAAAGATGTTTTATTAAATTTCTGAAGCTCGGCGATTTACATGTGAAACGCCATGACAACACTTGGCGTAACTTCCGCTATACGTCTTCTTCGTTTGTTAAATAACGGTTGCTGACTAACGTATAAAGCGCACTATCGCCACCAGCGGAAGTGTGGAGGATAAGCGATTACTACAGTTGAAAAAGATGCTTTAAAAGAAATATCACTTGAAACATGCTTAACTTAATAAAACTCATAATCATTATTCAGTTTGAATGAATAAAACTACTAATAATTATTCAGGTAAATATATAAAATAAGCCAGTTAGATGGACATAGCAGCAAAACTTGATGACGGAAACATAGAGTTAAAAATCTTTATACATAATAAAATAACCAACAAATGGGAGAGATACATATTTAATAATTTCAGTAATTTATTCGCTGACTACTAACAAGACAGAAAACTGGAATTATTAATGTGTCATTAAGCCTACAATTTTCACAGTTGTTAAGTGTTTCATTGATAAATCAGTTAAAATTATTATCATTTTAAATTGCATTACAGTTAAATTTAATTTATCATATTATATACTTTTGTGTGCAAATAAGAGATTTTCGAAACACTGATTTTGGTGCCCAGAAGGCCAAAACATGATCAATATTTGGCTTCAGGATGTTCCAGAGATTCCTGCTCATCTTCCCTACAATAATAGTGGCCTAAAGTTAAACCTCTATGGTGCAGAGAGAAAGGCAAACCTGAGCCTGAAGCATAAGCAGAAAAATATTCCAATATTTTGACAGCTGCTGCAGCAGCAGTCTTCAGCTCTCCACACTCAAAAAAGTTGTCAAGATAAAGTTTCAAGAGAATTATTCCAAGTCGAGCTAAACAAATACAGCCGGTGTGTTTTAAATAACTCCTGAAGAAAAGCTGAATGAGTTGAGTTGAGTTGTAGAGAAAGGACATCAGTGTGAATCTCGTGACAGTCGGAGTGAGGAAGATGAGAGATGTCCTATTTAGAGCAGCGTGTGTGTGTGTGTGTGTGTGTGTGTGAGAGAGAGAGAGAGAGAGAGAAAGCACCAAATTTATTATGATATGAATCACAGTTATCCTGCAGCAGATATTTTGTCCCTTTGAATATGATAATTTCTACTCCAAAATCTCAGTATCTCACCCACAGATTTATTCTTGTTGGGGTGTAAAAGTCTTTGAAAAAAAATAGCATTAAAACCATCACAAAAGGCTAAAATCCTCCCTTAAACCCCATCGAAATCAAATGTACTGTAGTTAGGGATGGCAGATCGTTGGGGCAGAGTCATCACTTCTCACATCACAAGTCAAACATACACTGTTTTTTTTAACAAACTCAAAGTTGCAATAGATAAATAAATACATAAATAAATCCCTCACGTATACAGTCAAGAAGACTCTTACTTGTAGGCAGAGTCTCCCAATGCAAACCTGCTTTAAGCCAAAGGGGTGGCTTAGGAGAGGGGGAGCTGCTGACTTCCAGTTTAATAAAATTCTTCTTCTAATGACGCAAATGCCATATGTTGTTGTTTTTTAAAATAATTAATTAATGGTTTAAACCTCAGTGAAACACACTATAATGTAATTGTAAATGGATATAAGAACATTTTAAAGTGTTTATTAATGTCTTTGTTAACAATCCTCCTGTGAGGCATCTGTAAACAGTTGCTGATCTATTCTTCCAGCCTCTACTGGGATCTTTAATTTCTTCTTCAGGCACCTGTATTTTTCCTTTTCCTGGTCCTGCAGGCAGTAATGATCATAATGCAGCTATTTTCAGCCAAGTGATTCATTCGTGTTTTCAGGGAAATAATAATGGCGGGTAATAAAGCTAATGTTATCGCATTAGCTGCAGCATGCTGAAAGGGGAGCAGAACGTCTGTGGTCATTATTGTTGATATGACAAAATGCTTCGAGAGCAGAAAGACATAAACCATGCAATTATCTATCTATCTATCTATCTATCTATCTATCTATATATATATATATATATAATTTGTAATCATGCTGTTTGCAGATCACATTGCGGTATTACTGTACAGCGAGGAGAGAATTTCTCCAAACACAGAGTAAGATGGGACAGATTTTAATTTATATAGGGATAAATATTAAGAAACCTAGTGATCAGAAAACTAAAGTCAGCATCAAAGCTTTGTCCTGCACAAACGTTTGTTGTTTTCCTTTGCTCTGTTCCTATTTCTGATATCCTGTAGATCCAAGCGCCTCTGTGACTCTGCTCTGTCATTTGAGCACACAGACATGGAATATAACTGCAAGACGTCTTTAAAAGTGTCTGCTCTTTATGTAATCATCATTTCCCTCCTTTTGGCTTTTTAATGATCAGTCTAGCCTGATTATGGGATTTGGATTTGGCTGAGGTGTCTGTTTCTAAGGGTTTTGAGTCATTTAAATCCATCCGTTGGAAACTTTATTTGATCCATCAAGCTACTTAAAAAGTATGAAATGTTAGATGAGTGGATTATAAATTGTCCGGCCATTAACAGTAACAGGTGTGTGTGTACCATGTTCCTATGGTCTATGTTGTGTAATAATTGTCAACGTCCACTCAAAATCATTTTGAATATTCCATTTCTGCCTCTGAGGACGTACAAATGAACTGAGGACAGTGAAGGTGAATTCAAAGTGAGTGTGATGTCTTGCTTTTCAACAAGTCTGTGATTAAAGTACTGGGGCGGCTGTGGTCGGTCGTCCATTAACCCCAGGGTTGGTGGTTCGATCCCAGCCCCTGCTGTCCACATGTCGAAGTGTCCTTGGGCAAGACACTGAACCCCAAGTTGCCCCCGGTGGAGGCCAGCATGGCAACTGTGTCCCCATCGGTGTGTGAATGGGTGAATAAGACTACTGTTCAAACTTAGATTACGGTTACAGCGCTTT
>JAVQJF010103459.1:0-21785 GCA_036023855.1 Gadopsis marmoratus
GGGAACTGTTGTGATGCTGTCAAGCTGAAAGCCTCCCCAGAGCCTCTGACAAAACAACAGAGGCAAACATTAGAACAACCCCAAAATGTCGACACGAACCCGTGTATTTGTCAGGCTGACCTGGATTTGCTCAAAACAGCACTCAGTCCCTCCATCAAAACCTGTCACCACACAACATACTGCTTTTTGATAGATAGATAGATGCAGATGGGTTTGACATTGTTAAGTGTAGTTCCCCTCTTCAGGGTAGATATGCACCTGCTCGCATATCTACTGGAAGACCCTTGTGAAGGCTAGACATTATTAAGAGTAACTTGCTGCAACAAATGAGACTTTGCTTTTTAAAGACAAGAGGAGGTGCTACTTGAATATAAATTGAGAAAAGGAGTCGGTCTCGATCATAAAGCACCACACACATCCACATGCATCCACACGCACAAAAGCACACCCACACACGCACACGCACGCACACACACACACACACACACACTGTTGTGCACCAACATGCTCATGCACTCAATCAACCTTCAATTTCTGTTAGAAACCTAAAGTGAGAATGGAAAAGACAAAAATTGCAGCAGGGAAACATTTTCCAAATCCCCCCCTCCAGTTATCTATCATTTCACTTTCCACCCTCTTTCACCCTACACCCACAACACTCCCACTCCCAACCCCCTTTCCCACTTTTGACTCGGTGGCAAACCAAGGTTTATTTCCCTGGTGGAAATATTGGACTGTCAGTCAGATCAATTGCCAGTGTCCAGGGCACTTCATGGTTCCTCTAATTATAATCCTGTGCAGCTGGCGCAGGCCCACGTAGCTGTGGGGCAGCCATTGTAATAGAGGCATCACTGGGCTATAGATGGAAAGCGCGAAGCTTCGGCCAAAGCCTTGCAGTCATCGCTCGCGTCGGTGGAGAGGCTTTACTCCAGCAGTCAGAGCCGGGGCCAGGGTGTCTTATCTGGCTCCTCCATGCGGCTCGCTGTATGCTGGGGGAGTGCATTACCAATTCTCTACCCCTCTCTCTCTCCTCTTTCTCCCCCTGTGCCGCTCCTCGCTCCTCACATCCTTATGAGAAGTCGAGGCACTTTGCCATGTTCGCGTGCAGAGAAAGAGGTGCCGTCTTCTCAGCAATACCGCACCCTGGATGGCACCAAATTATGGCTTCGGTTGCTTTGTAGAGTATTTAAAGTGTGCGTTGTTGTGGAAATTGCCCTCAATGATAAAACTGATGATTCATGCTATTTCACTTTCAGAGTGTGTATGAGTGAAACTTTGGATTTCAGGATCCAAACTTTTGTCAATAGCTCAAACGCATTTTTTTTTCCTCATGAATATTCTGGAGTTGCATCAGAGTGAAGTGGTGACACTGAATAACCTTCAATTGTGTGTCTGTGACAAATATTGCCACATATTTTCTCCCTCCAAACATTGCAGCGCTCTCTCACGTCCTCACCAGAGGAAGTGTGAATTCTATGTAGAAATGGCAACCCCCTCCTCCCCCTTCACTGGGATTGTGCGATTCCCATCTCAACATGCTGAGAGAGGTGTGAGAGAGGAGAGCATGTGAGTGAGGGAGGGGTGGAAAAAGACAGAAAGGAAGGGAAAAGGAGAGAGTGTGACACGGAGGAGAGCAAGAGTGGAGATGAGAACAAGAGAGAATGAAAATGAGTGTAGACAGCAAATAGGTGGGGGCAGACTGCGAGGGAGCGGGGCTAACAAGAAATGTGGTGGAGAGAACGAGACAATTGTAATACAAAAAGACATTAAAATGAGAAAGTGTGCAAAGGAAACACAGGTGGGGAATAATGTGGAGTGTATGGCGGGAAGGAACAACTGAGACAGGGAGGCATGAGACAAAGAACAACAAAGGAAAGAAATGAGGGATACCAGGAGCAAGCCAGCATCTGAAATACACACGCTAACTGAGTTATATAAGCAGATGCTGCTGCTAGGGAACTGGGGGCTTCTGCTGGAGACGAGGAAGGCTCTCTGTCTCGAGAAAGGGGACAGAGAGAGACGAGAAAGCCAACACAGACGAAGCCGACAGAGGCGCAAAGAAATCTAGAAAAACAAAACATTTAAGGGAGCAGGTGAAGGGTGGGAGGTGGTCTGAAGAAACAGACTAAAATCTGCAATTTGCTTTTTATTTGCTTTTAAACATCATTATAAATTTTTCTATTTCAAGTTTTTTTTTTTTTCTTAACTGCGCTTTTGTTTTATGGCATTCTCTTCTGTAAAGAACTTCGAACTGCTTTTCCTGTATGAATGGTGCTATATAAATAAAGTTTATTATCATTATTATTATTATTATTATTAAAAGGTGCTGTATGGCTGGCAGAATAGCCAGGGCGGGAGAGAGTGTAGAGGTGAGTGAAGTGGGGGATGCATTTGAGTTAGACTAGAATTGCTAGTGTGAAGAAAGTAAAGCGACTATTAGGGTGTACAGTATATGTGCAGCAAAGAGTCCCAGAAAGCGAGTGGGTCGATGAGGGATTAAATAGCTTAGAAGTAAAACTGGGAATTTGTGTCTACACTAGTATGTTTGTTTGTTTGTGTGTGTGTGTACATTATGTTCTAAGTGTAACCTTGTGTGAGAGCATGCTCCAAACAGGACATGCTAGGCGCAACTCCACTGTTTAATCAATAATTTAGATATCTTGTAATCCCCTGAAGCATTAAATGTCCCCCGTGTGCAGTCGTTGACATGTGCACGTCATATGCATGTGTCTGTGTTTGTTTGCATGCGTGACACTGTATCTACTGTATATATATGCAAGTGTGACTGTGTGTGTGTGTGTTTTGGCCTCAAACATGAATTTGCACTGCTGCTGGTGAGGGGAGGAGGGAGGGTATTTAAGCTGCATGGTCTGGCAAACCAAATAGACCATGAAAGGGAAAAATAACAAAATCTGACCCCCCTCCCTTCCCTCCATTCCCCACTCCCCAATTCCCAGCGGATCACAGACTGCAGCTCTAGCCCACTCTTCACTCCATTGTGTTTCAAACCACTGGCTCCCTTTGCTTCCCTTTATCTTTTATTTCGTTTCATATATATATTTTTTTTGGGGGGGGGGTTCTAGCCTTGGTAATGTTTTCCTTCACTGCACTGCTTTTTTCTCTCTTCTCTTCTCTCTACCCTCCTCTCCGAACCCTCCCTCCGTCCCTCCATTCTTTTCTTTCTCCTTCTCTGTCCTCTCACCCCCTCCATCTTGACTCTTGGTCTGTCAGAGGTGTGACAGGTGTGTCACGGCTCTCTCCGTCACTCTCTCAACTTGTTGACCTTTGTCTTAGAGATTACTCCACTCACAGCTCTCTCCTCGCCGTCCAGGATTGACACGATTGCCTGGCAACCAAAGTTCCGGCTGATGCGCTGTGATCATGCCACCCTGTCGGCTTTCAGTCAGCTGCTCCCTACCTCAACCTACCAACTGATTTGAGATTGGGCTGTGAGTGTGTGTGGGCAGGTTCATATTTATACGTGTGGATGTGTGTGGGTATGTGTTTACCCCCAAAAGAAACCTTTTAGGCTTCCCTGTATTAATTGTCTATCCATGTAAGAGAAAGTGAAAGCGCGGCAGGCAGGGGATGGAAGTGGCAAAACTGAAGAGGGCCAAAAAAAAAATTAGAAATAGAGGTATTGTAAAGTAAAGAAAATAAGATGATAAAGCAAGCTAGAAAGACCGGAGAAAGAGTGAGAAAAGAGATGGGACGGGTGTTAAAGAGAAGGAGGGGGTGTGTGTCAGGAAAGATGCCTATAGAACTCTCAACCATTGTTTCTCCCAGTGTGAGCGGTGTATAATCACTCAGCCTTACCACAGTAATAACACCATCTGGGCCCGGGGAAGACGGCAGCTTCTCTCCAGCTGAAAAATGGATCGCATAGATCCAGGGCGATTAGAGCATCAGCTGTACACGACCTAGCCTCGGAATGAATTCTAGCACCTAATAACTACTGTTGGTATTGGTGGGGCGTCTCTACCCTCCACCAATTACAGTGGTGGTAATGTTTATAAGCTGGTGTCCTGAAGGCGTTATATGTGCCAATTTGTGATTTTTGGGAATATGCAATTGGTTTTAGGTGGGTAAACTGTGGGTGTATGGCAGAAGAGTGAGAGTCACATTTGGTTTTCTGTTTACATTTGGTGTGGCTGTCAGTATCTGAGGCGTGATTACGCCATACAGACATTTCCCTTTAAACCTGCAGGCGAGGCTCTCTTTTGTCTGATTGGACATTGTTCACCCTAATCCATCCACCTTTTCATTTACCAACAGCAATCTCACTCTAAGCCCAGACACATTGTTACTTGAAAATGGCTCCTGGTCCTACAATCAAACATACTCAAATAAAGGTCTGTCATGTTACTTCAGGCCTCCGAGGCTCGTGCGTTCATTGTATCTGTACTGCAGCATCCATTTTAGTTTTTGAAATGACACCTCTCAGTTATATTTTGTTTTTACTTTTTTTTTTTTTGTGAAGATGGTGCTGAACAAAAGAGGAAAAAGAAAAACATGACAATGATGGTTCGCAATGACCTGTTGCCATGGCAACACTTCTCTATTGATCTAGCCAGACCTCATCTCCTTTTACATTCGCCTTCACTCTCACTTCTCTCTCACCCCCCCCCCCCCGTCTATCAGTCTCTCTTTAGTTACTCGCTCCATCCTGGGCCTCGCTTGCTTTCCATCTGTCTGTCGTGTTCTGTCATGGAGATTGATGCCTTGTGGGGCTATGCTAACCTTCACCTGGTTCTAGCATACATTCTGCTCTTCTGTTCCAATCTGTCAGATTAGATCCACCGCTACCTGCCTCATCCATAAACACATTTATTCAGAATTTAAATCCTAACCCCAGGCGATGATTCAGTAAATACTTTGAAGTGCAACTGCATAACGTGATTGCATTATTAAATGTTCTTATGCCCAAATATAGACAAACTGCAGGCTAGGAACAAAAATGCAGTTCATGCTCATTTCAGCTCATTTTAATTCATTTTGTAATATATGCTGCATTTGCCCCCTGACACTCTGTTGATAACATGCCATGCACATTTATTTCCCCTTTTTATTTGTAGAACAGCCCTTGCATCAACTCAACACTATTTTGCTTGGAGAACTATGAAATTAATAAACTATTTAAGCTTTTCAATACTGTTCACAACTGGTTTTGCCCTGCAAAGTCTTCCAGTAAGCACCATGGCATTTATACAAGTCGCACTTCAAAGTAAAACAGGAATAACTTTACAGCACATAACCTTTGCAATTAAACATAATGTCGTTATTCTCAAATATGAGTTCTATTCTGTAATATCCATAGTACGCCATGATACACCTGTATATTAGTCTTTCACATTAAATTAATTCAAAAGGTAATAATCTGATGCAGACAGAAATCAATTTATTTTGTAATTAAACCACGTACACATCAACTTTTCATTTGCAATCACCCGAGCTAAGATCATGATGACGGGGGATTCACCCAAGAGTGCTGAACATGTTCTCTTATATTACTGCACATCTGAGAGCACGCTGCTTTTTCAAGGCCAGTGTAATTGTGTTTTGTATTTCTTTTGCACAAATTAACCTTAAAATTCAAACCCATCTCTATGCCCTGAGGGCTTCTCCCTAACTTGAGAATTTATCAGTGTGTGTTTATCTAATTTTCTTATTCAAAAGGCTTTTTTTCTCATTCTCAAATTAATAAATTATTTAACCAGACAATGAGAGCAGAATTGCGTGTCCTGTATGGCGAGTAAAACGCTACACATATGCACACACACGCACGCACGGGAAATACTTCTTTGTGGGTCTTCACAAACATACAGTCATGCAGAACATGCAGCATTTACACTGCCACCCTATGCTGTTTCCTCATCGCTTCTCTTTCAGACAGGACCGTGACTAATGCTAGGAAAATGGCAGGGAATATTTTGAGCATGGAGGGGGCAATTTTATATGGTCCAGGGAAGAATACACTTTAAAATGGAAACTGCACAGGCAGCTTGCAGACCTCCTACACAGTTGCACAGTTGTATGTGTGTGCACATGTGTTGCGTGGGTGCATGGCTATGTGCTGCTCTAGGCCCCTAGTAGGTGGCTGATACATCATATTATGCCTGCTAATGGACAATGGGCGTCATTGTGATTTAATGCAGCAGATCTTCTACCTCAAATAGAGAGTACTATACTATAATGTCAGGGGATTTCTGGTTTCATACAACCTGGGTGATATTGGTAAAATGGTAATATTAACATTGTACTCACCAAGTAAATTGCTGAAAGAACTCCGTCAGCCTTTATCAGGTTTATTGTATCACTCAATTTGTGAGTCATTGTTGACATGTTGCTGTTAAGAAGCTCTTGTTCAGAGAATATGCCTGTCATTATTCTGTCTATGGTCCCCTGTCTCCTTTTCTACCTGCATCTCTTCTCCCCTACCTGGTTGTCTGTCTCTCTCTTCCCCTTCCTGCCCGTCTTTCTCTCTCACCTGCATGGCTCCGTACTCCTCTAACAACCTGTCTGCTTGTTTTCTCTCTCCCCTGCCTGCCTGCACTCCTTCCTGACTCTGTGGCTGCCTTCACAGTATGACAGCCCACTAATGAAAGCAAGATAAGCATGCCAAGCAAACTGTTCATTTCAAATTAGAAAAAAAATAAAAAATCCCTCACACATAAAAAAAAATACAAGTTTCCCCCCCTTATCATTGCTGTATTCCGCCCTCCTCTGCCTGTCCCTAGCTAGCCGGAGCAAATTTGATTGGGTCCGGATAGGGAGAGAATGGCAGCAGATAAAGCACCCGAAACTGTTGCCAAACGAGGCCTGATGCAGCCGAGGATAAGGGCCCGGAAACGCAATTATGCTGGCAGAATTCTTATATTAAACCCCAAACACCAGTATAACACTGCTGCCACCTCCATTGCCATTCTTCCACCCCTCAGCCCTCTATCCTTCCATCCCTACCTTCCTGTGAATGATGAGTGTCTAATCTCTGTGGGTACAGATCTCTCTCTCAGGTCTTAACATGGCTGTAATCACACCCCTTGCCCAACCCCCCCCCCCCACACACACACACACACACAAAACCCCCTTTCCTTACCAACCCACCCCAGTCAGATGGACTGTGGCTGATAACGGCACCGCTGAAGAAACATTTTCTTTTCCCTCCATGGAATAGGCCAGCGCTCCTGTCAGCTTGTAGATAGTTACAGCTGTTTTCCTCTTTCTTCCTTAATGCATTTCACACTTACTCTCCGCATCTTTGAGGCTGTAATGGGGGAATACATGTCACAGTTAACAGCAGCACGCATGATTTTGAGTCATTTCCTAGTCCACCAACAGTAAAGAATGTAGTGCCATATTTCATTTTCTTCTGTATAGATTTTTTTTATATTCCCTCCTGCCTTATTCATTAGAAAAGTCATACTAAATTCTATGGAAATGCTGGACAGTTGTTCCCTCTGCCATTTAGTCACGACCCTTTCAAAAGGCGGTTACTAGGGCTGGAACATTTTCTGCTAATGACAGAGGGGCATTCCTCTTTCCCAAAGCTCTCTGTCAAGGAAAATGGACTCTAATTATAATAATGGCGACTAGCCCTGACAGTCAATAGAAAGGCCTGCCATTATCCCAAACATGGCAGTATCAATGTCAGCCAACAAATCAGTTTTATTTTGTTTGTCTCGTATAATGTCAGGCAGTTTTTCAGAGGTTCTTGGAGAGTAATGTCTATGAAGTAAAATGCCAATCCCAATTTGTTCATCAATACTACAGTAAAATGTATACAGGCTAACGCTGTTACCAAAATCAAACAAAGCTGGATCAGTGTTCAGATGGCATTGATGACATTATTATGCAGGAAGAAGATGTCTTTAGTTGCAGGCATTGCATCACTGTGAATAGGGGTGATGATGGGGTGTTGAGGGGAGTCTTGAAGATATATAGGGGTTGTAGTTAGGAAAAGGCATGGGGTGGAGGTGGGGGAGGGTGAGCTGGCCAACATGCAGTATTCTGCTGTTTCCTGTCCTCCCGCTGTGAGGGCCGCGGCTGCCAAAGCACTATTAGGGGGTCCGGGTCACCGCCTGCCGAGTGCTCCATTGTCAGCTGCCTGCTTAACAGACAGAGAGAGGAGAGAGAGGTCCAACCTCTATTGTGGCACCGTTGCAAAACAGCAGAGGAGACGAAAAAAACATCTGATGACTGTATAATTACACAGTGAATGCCGTCCCTCCCCCCACCAGCATTTTTCCTTTTTTTTCTATTCATTCCCTTTCTTCCCCTCTGTCTCTTTCTTTTTTTTCCGGTAGAGTGTCTGCTAATTAAGCGCTTCCATTAGGCAGCCTGTAATTGGTTTGAAAAGTAATGACAAGCAAGTTTATTTACAAGGTAATTAGAATAAAGGCAGGCTTTGTGCTGATAATAATCATTTACAACTGCAGTAAAGGAGATGGGGGGGAAAAAATCCAGAATCACTCTTATTTGACGTACAGGCCGTTCAGCACCCTATATGTAGTTATTAATGTTTTATCCCATCTGTAAACACACTAAACTCTACACATGGGCAGCCCTTTTTTTTAAATCGAACCTTGCTGCTGTTTTGTTCAGTGTGCAAATACAGGCATTTCTTTGATAAATGGATGAGACTGAGCTTAATCAAAGAAGACATGCTGGTCAGGTTTCCTCATCTCTTCCCTCCGTGCCTTCATGCCATCGTTATACTAAATGCACAGAACTGGTCTGTCAGCTGAAAGCTGGAGACTCTGCTTAGTTGGTGTGATGGCTTGAAGGGAAGAGTTAGACATTGTCTTATTCCGATAATGTACAATTTTCCTCTCACAGTGGATTGGTAGGTGGATGCAACAGAGATGGCAGGCTTACAGAGGGAGGGTTGACAGAGAGAGTGAGAGAGAGATGCATGCAGAGTGAGAGAGAGAGAGAAAGAGAGGGGGGTAATGCACATGCACTTGGACATCTCTGCCCTTCACTTTCCAGGCAACAGATGGAAACAGTGTATTAAGGCACCCAGGGGCAACCCTGGGCACCCTGGCATAGCCGAGGCATGGCCAGGTTCAGGGGGAGCAGGTGGGCATCTGTTCCATGCCCTTAATCGCTTGCCGCACCCGCCATCCCTGTGGTGAGCTTGGCTTTTTGTGTGGATGTGGGTGTGTGGATGTATTTATATCTGTGTATCGGTGTGTCACCTCTCTGCTGCCTTCAGTCAGGGGTAAGGGGGATTTACTCTCCAGTTGCAGGCTGTTTTCACAGGCACAGGCTTAGGAGCTGCAGTGCTGGAGCTTAGTCACTGGTTACCACCTTTTGTTCACACTAATGCAACTAAGTCGAAAACATCTTGCACCCTAACCGGAGGAAGATGTAAGACTTGTGGCGTTGTCAGGTGGGGTCAGCTAAATCAGGCATTCAGCAAGACCTCTAATAGTTAACTAACATTTGTCAATGAACGTAAGCAGTCATAGATTCACAAGCGCGATCATTCTCATGGGGATTGGCAAGTCCGTGTTCATTAGGATCTTACTTCACTTTTATACACAGAGCAGCGATGTTGTTGATGATGCTCCTGGGATAAAGGCTTCTGTGCGAATGGGTACAGACTGTGGATGAAATTAAATTGTATGTAAACCTCTCTTTATTTTTTTTGTGGTACAATAGATAAGACATGAGACAAGTGAAACAGCCTAGGACGACTGAATGTGTCCTTGTATCTCGTCGCTATGTCTTCAGAGGTACATGACTTCAGATAGCTGTTGTGTTAAAGCAGCAGTGAAGATTTGGTTCTTCCTGTTGTCGGCTTGGAAACGTTTCTGTGCCTAGCTTTTAAATATTGAGTCGGGGCTCTATAGAAAACATATACAGCCTTCAGTAAATACGATTGGCAGTCATGTTTCAAAGCCAGGCTAATTCCATTAAGCTATTGATCTCTCTCTGCCTCAGCTTTGCCTGTGTACTGGCTATGAATACCTGTTTACTTTGCCCTGGCCCAGGGCTGTAGCTCAGTTTCATGCTGCCCATCTATCCACCGTTCTTACAGCAGGAGACTAACTTTCGCAGACAGCTCTCAACATGGTTCTAGTGCATAGTGGATAAACAAAGAGGAGCAGCTTGCACACTGCACAACAAAGCAGAGATGCTGACTGAGCTGGAAGAGGTAGCTGGAATTCTGATACAACGCAACAAATATGCCCTTTTTTCTCAATGTGAATGATGTTGTTTATTGGTTATAGTCTCGAGTACTAAATCAAATATTTATGTTTATAACCTTGTACTAACACTGTCTTACAAGATGTCTCTTGTTGTCCATCTATCTTTGTCTTTTTCTGTATTTTGTGACTCATTCCTTGTCATCGTTTTGTACACTATATTCATCTTCTGCCTTCTGGCTATATCTCAGTCCAAAATGATCTGTACGAAAAAAAAAGTATATTACTAGCTCTCCCTGGCTGAGCAGCACACTTTATTGCTGTCAAACCAAGCTTGAGATTTGGTGGGAATCGGGAGCAAAGAGGGGGTGAGGGAGAGAGGGAGAGAGGGAGGGAGAGAGAGGGAGAGAGGGAGTGAGAGAGAGGGAGAGAGAGAGAGAGAGAGAGAGAGAGATGATGGCTCAGCCTTGACTGGAGAGTTAGCTGTTGTTCCACTTGAGTTTTACTTTACTGAGCAAATCATTATTTGGTTGACTGGTGGTGGTGGTGTGCCTCTTCTCCCCCCACCCTCCTTCTTCTCATCTCCTGTCCCACTCTGCCCACTGCAGCTCTCCTCCAGCTGGGGAGAGGGGTGTGGGAGAGTGTGCGAGTAGCTGCCCCCCCATGTCCTGCTGGTCATGAGCAGGGGAAAAAAAACAATGATAACTCGCCACAACTCCCAGATCACTGAGCTTTGTTGGTACAGGCACATTTGTGGCTCCACTCAAGAAGCATCATCCAAATGAAGTTTGTGTCCGTGTGTGGAAATTGTCCTACTTCACAGTCAACGTGGAGCTTATGAAATTTTAAAGTTGGTCCCAGTTAGTTTCCTTCGGCTTTTTAGGCGCAGACCACACAGATATGCGTAAGCCCAAGCATACACACATGAATATAAATGGTTCACCATGAGTCTACAGTAGAGTTTGTCTTTGCCTAGGTATGCTCTGTGAGCTACTTCACAGCACTGCCTAACATATTATGGACTGAGGAATGAAGTGCTACTTAGGAAACAAGACCACATCCCGATCTTATTTCTCCTCCGCACACATAAGCGCAGCTACACACGCAGACAAAAGACACACATACAAACAGAGGAACACACGCACCGTAGCTGAGCTCTGAGGAGTAACGAAGCAAACAATGAGTTTCCCCAGTGCATTGTGGCTCGGCTGCCCTGCTTTAAATGTGAGCCGAGTCATCAGCACTTAAACGCTTGATTGATGGCACAGAAGTGAGGATGATTGTGGGATATGCCAGCTCCAAATGACAAGCAATTACTCATTTTGTGTAATGAAAACCTTAACACCAATCATTGAAGCTTTACACCGTGCTAACGCTTTATGTTTATTATAGGTTCCCTTCATCCACCCCTACTCCCACCCCCGCTGCCATCCCTCGGGTGTCGCAGCAGACGTTTGCTAAATAACATAATTTGTAATGGCTGAAGTGATGGCACAACAGGCCTGCTAAGTGAGTGTGCAGAGGCAAGTGTTTTGTGGCTGAGGGTTTTTTTATTTTTTATTAAAGCAGATCTATGGCGGAGTCCTGGCAGGTCTACTTACAGCCGCCCGGCAGACATCACTGCCATTAAGTCTTCAGATTACCATTCGAAATGTTTGCGCCGCTGTAGCCCAACACTATCAACTGTCCAGCAAGGTGTTGCTATGGCAACCAGGGATTAATTATGTTTTTTATATGTGTCTGTCTGTTTGTATGCCTGCGTGCGTGTGTACGTGGCCATCAGCTTTAACCAGCATCATATCTGTGTGTGTGTGTGTGTGTGTGTGTGTGTGTGTGTGTGTGTGTGTGTGAGTAGCGATGTGCACATGCACACGAGCGGGACGTGTTTGTCAACAGCTCTGTGGCGTGAGATAGTGAAAGTGCTGTCCTCCTTTCTCTCCTCTCCCTTTGCTCTGCCAAGACTACAATTACCCCTGCACTCCTCTCCACCACAAAATCACTGTAATTATCTGCAGCCTGCATGGGCACACTGGCTGGCAACAGGTGCCATGTGAATGCTAATCACCTCCCTCTGGCCACATGCTATTCTTCTGCCTGGCCCCTGACAAACCAACTGTCACTGGCAGAAGGAAAGACACTCCAAAGCGGCACACTCCTTCAGAGCCGCATGCGTGTGGACAATAATTAGGCTGCCCAGAGATGTTAAGTTGTGGGATGTCAAGTGTAGTTAAAATGTAGAGCTTTTGTTGAGCATGTACAGCGGTGTGTGTGTGTGGGCATATGTGTGAATTATGGCATGGCAGCCTTTCCTCCTTATGGTAATATGTGCACATGAGCCTGGTCTGCATACACAGAAGCACAAGTGCAGACACACACACACACACACACACACACACACACACACACACACACAGATTTGACATCAATCCATAGCATTAAATGAAGTGTGAAAAACAGGTCAGAGAGGACTTCCTGTCTTTATAAACAGCCTAAACGCTATCCAGATGTTCCATGCCTCTGCTGTCCCTACGAAATGTGCTCACGTCAGCGCTAAATGGCAAAATATAGCCTCTTTAAAGTGATATACACTAACTGAGGCAGCAAGGACATCAGTACGTGCTACCTCGGCTGCTGCACTTTGACTATGGTCTGGAGTAAAAATGTCAGCTCCTCTACCTGTTTTTATGTTGCCTTTGTCTTTGTCTTTGCCTGAGTGCCATCCCAATGAAAATAAGCAATATCTCTTTATTTCTACCTTTCTTTTACCTGGGCATCGGTGCCGGGGATCAGCTGTTCTTTTTATAGACCTCAGCTGACATGACAGGAATACACAGGAGGATACGCACCGGTCCACTCACTGTCGTTTACATATGCATTGAAGAAGGTGAGCACAACATGGGGAGAAGACAGAAAATAATCTGGAAAGCCCAAAGCACCAGTTGTTCTAGCTTTTTAGGAAAGAGTAGGCTATTTCAAAACGGCAAGTGCAGTGTGTGTGCAGAACACACTCAATTCAAGACAGTAGAAGCACTCAGAGTCGGTGTGGTGTAGTCCGACGTGGTGGATCTGTGGTTGAATGTGTCCCGGCTGTTTGAGCCAGAGTGTCCCGACTGGCTGGTGTCTTTCTCTGCGTGGGACATGAAACTGCTGCTAATGCATGTTAATGTCAGGACGAGGCATATTGAATGCAAAACATTTTGCTGGCTTTTATTTTGAATGCGGTACAACAAGAGGAACAACACAGCTGGTGGGGACAGAGCAAATCAATAAATGAATAAATGATGATGATCACTTTTTAGGAACCCCACACACACTCACCGGTCCACCATAGTGATCCCTGGCCTCCTCTCTAATGGTCGTTAGGCACACTGGCTTGACCTTTCCATCTCTGCAAAGAAGCAAAAATATCCAGGACAGGCTGGTTGTCGTCTCTCTTTTCGTTCCACCCCCTCTTGCCTGTTCACTCACCCATTATTCTGGACACAATCCTTTTGACATGGGAGCCATGTTCAATGTTTAATGCTGTTTGTTTTATATTCCTGCCTCATTTCCTTATATAAAAATTTATGATGACATTCTCTACCTTCCATAAAATATTCATAAATGTCATTACTAATAACTTTCATAGATCATCTAAATTGATTCTTCTGTCTGTTTTTATCTGTGCGTCCCAGCATGGATACATTAGTTTGGATTGAGAGACAATCTCGTCTTGTATTTAGCCATGTATGGACAGAGAAAATATCCACTTCTTTGTGTGTGTGTGTGTGTGTGTGTGTGTGTGTGTGTGGTCGGCATGAACGCTAATACAGATGTATTAGTTCATCAGAGAGTTTTCATCAGGCATCAGTTTCTTCAATTTTGTTTTCAAAAGTGCATTTCTGCTCTGCGCTGTGTATCACACACTGATCACCTATACTTCCCCCATAGTGCTGACAAATCTGTTCATTTCCTTCAAACAAAGCGAGGGGAGACTGTCTCGGTCCAGGTGGGGCTTGCATACCTTTCACCCTTTTAAAGTCGGACTTGAATCCGCTCTTTCTGAATGTGGCTCAGCAGGGTAAATACCTTGTTGGAACAATTTGTGAAATGGATCATTTGCATTCAAAGCTACTAATTCTCTATAAATGAATGTGTACCTTGTGTGGTAATAGCTATAGATCCAGGCGTGAATCCTGATCCTCTGGTCCACCCTGATCTTTAATATATAATAGATTCCTCTCTCTCAATGCCTTATGTGAAAACTTCTAATGTCCCATTAATCATTCACAGGCTAATTTCACCTACATGACATATGCATTACGCTACATGCAAAACATATATATGACTCATTTTGCCAAGAGATAACAGAAGTCATGAGAAGCAATACATTTTTCCTTTACCTATCACTCTCTCTCCTTTCTTTTTTCTGACCCTTTTCTTATTTTGTCATTTGTCACTTTCAAGCTTGCTCTCTTCCGCTTCCTCATTGTAATCTTTCTCACTGTCACTCCTTTATTGTATGCTACTATTATTAGATTGAATTTATTTTTGTTGTCATACATCATACTGTAATTTTGTAATCAAAGGCTGGGATTAGATACATCACAGCATATTTTCTTTTCTCTTTTCACTGATGTGTTATGTGATATAGAATCACTGGTATATAACTTCTTAAAAGTTGACCTTTATAGACTTTTTGACTTCATATACTCCAATTATTTTATGTTGTCTGTATTTTATTTTAATTAAATTTTTTTCCCTGTAATTATTTCTATGTAATTTAAGGTATTACATTTATACGTACACATGTCAAGTCTCTTAGTAACTGTAGTTTTTAAATGTGCTTTATAAGGTAAAGTTTCTTACTGATGCCATTTTCTAAAAACAAACACACACAAAAACCCATTACAGTTATATTATATTGGCATAGAAAAGAGACGAAAGATGAAATGTTTCACCGTGACCGTTCACCCCAGGGAGGACTTGAGTGAGCCTTATTGAAATGACAACAAATTTGTTGTATTGTTCCCCTTGTCTGTTCCCATGGATTTGCTGGTTGTCTGTTTTAATGATAGGTCTGAGCCTCAAAGTGTCCTTCTGTCTCCTGTCTGCCACACTGACACAGAGATGAAAGATGAAATGGAGATTGTGACTGATGCAATTACAGTGCTGCTGATTGAAGGAGAGGCCAAATTATCACGGCCCTGATTGGGCTTTGTCTGGACTGAGAGCATGCCACGCTCTGATTAAAGTGTCGCATAAATGTGTCTGTGTGTGTGTCTTGGACAGGAGACAGACTTTGGATGATAGAAGGGAAAAAAGACACTTTGTCATCTTTGACCTTCCTTCTTAACAAGAACAGAATCTGTGCACAATCTACTGAATCATATTTTATGGTATCAGAATATGTCATGTTTATCCCTCTTTTTAAGAAAGGTTTAGAATAATGATGCTTCTCTTTTAGAGGTCCTACCTCACCCAGGTTTACCTATTTGGCCCTTGATTTCTTCATTCATTGTTTTAAAATCTCAATTCATATTAGCTGCATATTGGATTTCTGCTGCAACACCCACCTTGTACCACTGGAGGCCTCCTTTCTGTCTTTCTCCATCAATGTTCTTGTCTTACAATACAACCTCATGCTGTTTGCATATATTTCTCGCACTGTGTATGCACGTGTTTTTCTCATGGAACCATTTCTGTCTTCCCCCAACCGCCTTTCCCTCTCTCTCTTTTTGGCCTCTCTCTCTCACTCATCTCCTGCTCTGCTCTTGCATCAGTCTTTTTCAAACAAGCTTGTGTTCAGCTGAGCCCCAACTTCAAACATACAGTACATTTTTAAAAGAAGCGAAACTATCTCATGTTAGAAAGAAAAAGCCCATGAGTTTTATTTGCCCAGCACTGCCACACTCTCTCCTTTCCTCTCTCCTTCTCTCCATCCAGCCCTCCATTCATCCCTCCACATCCAAAATGTTGTTTGTTTATCATCATTGGAGCATTCTAGCTCCCGGTTGTTGCATCAGAATTAGCAGCCTGACTAGCGCCGATGTATATATGTTTGTGTGTGTGTGCACATGCACTAGCAGTGGTGCTGTTGGTTCATTTCTGATTTCACAGGGAGTTAGTTCATCCCTGTGGCTGATCCCAGGAGGCAGCTGTTGGCTGTAGACTATTGCAGCCTCACAGTATGGCAACATGGAGGTAACACACATCATATAACCCCCCTTCTGCTTAGGACCAACTTGAAAGGCTTTACTCTCGCTCAGCAGGCGCCTGATCCCTCCCTCTATCCCTCCATCCATCCTTTCCTCTATCTTTCCCTCTCTCTCTCTCTCTCTCTGTCTCTGCTCGCTCCTGTAATACAAGGCCTTTAAATAATTACACACAAAGTCCTCCAGAGCGGCCGTATGGGAAGCTAAGACTCAGTGAAATTTAACCCCTTCACCGTGCATCGTTTGATTCCGTCTTAAATCAGGCTACTGATGAGCGAAGCTGTGATCATCTTGTATGTGTGTCTCTGTGTCTCTGTGCCTGTTTGCCTGTTTAAAACCATGGCTGATCTAATAGCATCTGTGTATCTGGTAATCTGTGGGAAAAACTGCTTCCTAGTGACCGAGTATCTGGCTGGAGATCCCCAGGCTTTATCTGCAAAGGGAATCTGTCAGCTGGGAGAGCTCTGAGTGACAGGGTCTGAAATAAAGAGGATGATCCTTACTTAAGAGTTTCGGCAGATCAGAGGTTAGGTTTCTATATGGCTGGGTGTTACTCGAAAAAATGCATCATTTCTCATTTTTACATATTTTTTGTGGTGAAAGGGAACTTTTTGCCACAGGTCTTACTACAACTACTTCCCTTTACAGCAGTTTACTAAAGCAACTTGTTGAAAATACGTACATCAGGATTGACTACTACACTGGCTCAGTCGATTAAGTCATAGGTGTACAATTAGAATAGTTATGGAGCTTTCTGCTGCTATGTGGCACTAACTGCTGTTAACACAGTGTGAGGTGAAGTAGGTGAAGAAACAGAACCGAGGAACTGTCAGAAACAGATTTAATAATATATATAATAAGTGTTCCACCTCTTTTTATATTGCCAACAAGCAGCAAAGTACACAAACAAAACCAAACGCTACATCTTTCAAACTACAGCTTTGTGTGGAGGCATTTCAAAAACTAGCATAAAAGTAACACTCGCCCACTAAACACTCCAAACTAAGATCATGTGGAACAGGCTATATGTGGCAGAGGGCTACTGTACCATCAATAGTCGAGCTGTACTTCTCACCATCTCACCTGCCAAGTGTAGGTTGCTTTGGAATTGGGTGCTGTGATTTGGCTTTGCCCAGGCTCCCACTGATGTACATACATATGAACAAGGTTGGTGGATGGGGCATTGCTCACAGCATGAGTCCTGTTAATGCAGATGGCTGCTTCTGCTGGCGTATGGGTAGGGTTTATGTGCAATGCCAATGAATATTTATGTGTTTAAAGCACATTTGTGGTGGGAGGCTCCTGTGGATATGAGAACAAGACTTTGACTCAGGGCCGTGTCAGGGGGGTGTAAGGGGCATTGGAGTGTGGCTTAGGGGGATGAGGATTCCCATTGAGCTGGTTTTATGGCTTAAAATGTCTTTGTCTTTATCACTGGGACAGGAACATGAATATACCATACATATTCTGTAAAAATGAGTGGGCAGTCCACCTTTCTTTTAGATTTTCAATATTGTTTTTAATATAGTGAAGGAAGAGGAGGAATGTAACATATTGTGACATGTTTATTAAAAACAGTGATTCAGCTGCAAAGTTCTAGTTGCAACACTAATACCCACACACTGACCATAGTCAAACTAGAGATGTGTCTGGTGTTGCTCTTCACTTAGAGAGGGTGATACAGAAAATTAGTCTTTAGGATCCAGGATCTTTTATATAAAAATGTCAGATTGCGCTCATGACAATTTTTGATCACTTAATATGATAAAACCGCAGAGGAAATGTTGACTTGATTCTCAGGAGTTTGCAGACTTTTCACAGTTTGCAATAGTGTAATAATGGAGGGTATTCAGCCCCCTTAGTGCTTCCCTATTGAGCATGTACTGTATACAGTACAAGGCCACCACTAATCAAATTCTCTCTCTTTCTCTTCCCCATGCCACCGCCTATGGTGCACCTCCAACATCAGGTAAGAAATTGTTCTATCATTCTACCAATCAATAGCAATATGGCCTGTAGCTAGCTACCGACACCATCTACACTCAAAGATTTAGATGTGTGCAAATGGCAGCGGTGATATTTTACTCCAGACACCAACAATATTATCAGAGCCCAGGTGGAGCAGCACAGTAAATCCACCTCTCGTCCTTTGTTTGGATCTTTTATCAAGACTGATACTTCCAATGTAATGAAAGCTATTTGGCAAGAGCTGTCGCTGTGTGGCGTCCTGGGAGGCAGCTAAAGATGCTCTGGCTCTCGGTGAAAACAGCTCAGTGCTAGGTGCAGGCAGCTGTACAGCTGCTGCCGTTGTGTGGTGCATCTCCTCAGCCCTCAGCCCGCCTGTGACAGCTCCCCCCTCTCGTTTTTGACAAATGGTGGGGCAATGAGTGGGCTAACAGGGAGGTAATGCCTGTTGGTTCATTAGCAGACCAGGTCACTACGGGCTCAGGACCAGACATACGCTGCTCTATGCTCCTTGCTCTGGGGGTGATGGACTGATACATTGATCTCTTACATATGCACAACATATATGCACATACAAGCACATGCTTGCTTTCACCCATGCATGCACAAATGCAAAACTGAAATGGTACAATACATTTCTTGCACTTTTTTTTCAGCTCCCTTGAACTGATGAGACAAACTCACCTTGGTGACATGTTCATTTTTCATATCACTCTCGTATATCATCTAATGATGTTTGAGTACCCTTTTAATGATCAAGCCATGAGAGATTTCCAAATAAGCCCTGACCTCTGACCCATTGACCTTGGCCTAAAGGACTCTGATGACGTGTCTCTCTGGTGATTTAGCTGGCAATAGAGAGTTGATCCCACCATGACATCACATTTTAATAAAAAATTAATTTTTTTTGGGAACATCTTAAATCTCCTTATAGCTCATCCTTGCAATCAATAGGCAGGCTCAGCACGAACCTTCTGTACCATTCTGTCCTTCATTTGCTCAGTCGCAGTCCCCCCACCACCCTCTTTCTTTTTATCTCTTAGTCACTCTCTCTCGCTCTGCCTCTCTCTCTCTCCATCCTAACTAAGGGCTCTCAGAGGGCCACAGCCCAAACTGCTGGCCCTGTCTGTCTATTAATAAATGGCATTAACCACCTGGCCCTTCAGGGACTATTCATTTTAAAGATGAACTACCTTAAAGTACAACACAATGCCGTCTCATTTTTACTGCTTTCTCATTACTGCTCAGGGCGGCTCAAGACTCATCACCAGCCCTCCTCCTCCGCCCCCTTATCCCGCCATCCCTCTATCTTTTCATCCAGCCTCAACCACTCCCTTCCCTCGCCATCCTTATGAGCAAAAAGTGACCAGAGCGTTCGTAGCTAAATCAATAGCAGAACAAGAAAAATGATTATGATCACAGTGGTAAGATAGTTGCCTTTTTTCTAGATGGATTTCCAATTTTGCTAAACTCCCATCAACTCAGTGGTTTGGCCTTTGAATAGCCAGAGTCCCAATTCCCAGCACCGTAAATGCACTTAAAGCTATTGTGATGATAAATCTAGGCCCTCATGTTAAAGTGTTTTATACTTATATAATTACCATAATAATCAAGTTTATTGTGGAGTGGCGTGCTATGCAGTACCATGGGCATTTCATTCATGGCAATTACAGTTCTGAACGTGCTACAGTGACTCTGTATCTGCACAATAAGCTGCCTAGGCCAATTTACTGTGATCCATGACAATGTGTTACACCGCTGGCCTGCTAAATCGTTTACAGCATAACATATAGAGCCAGTACTTGGCTTTAATTACTCTCACTCTAACTAAGCTCCAGTATCATGCTTACTAATTCCACAGTGGACAGCTAATATCAGCATCAAAGAGATCACTACAGTTAAAAAGGGGAGAAAAAATAAACCACATCAGCATTTGATTGGCCTCTCTTTCTCATTTACTCTACATATTTTTAAAGGGATTTTCTCTCTATTACTTTTTTATTTTTGCACAGGATGAATCAGAACACTTGGAATCGTTGCATACGTCTTCCCTTGTGTCTGAATGTCAAAATATTTGTTACGGGTTTGTTTTAAAAGCCTGGCAAACGGGTGAAGGGAAGGTTTGAAGTTGTAGAGGAACAGCCTCATTATACTCACCAAGCCACACAGTTATTCTGTATGAAGTGGAGATAAAAGCAAGAGAAAAGCTGAGAGCAAGAAGAAATAAAGAACATGGTAACAAAAAAAAAATATCGGAAAGGAAAAAAATGAAGCTTGAAGGAAGAGAAATGGGGAAAGAAAAGGGGGCTGGATCAAAAGGAGGAGGAGGAAGAAAGAAGGAAGGAAAGCACCATGTTTCTAAAAATGAAGCAAAATTCAATGTCTCCACTGGTATGACTGGTTGATCAGCTGAGCTTACCAGTTTAAAGTCTCTCATTCTTTTCCTCTGAAGTACTAAAGATAATTTCAAATGACTACATGCTGATATAACTAAAGTTAATTAAAAGCTGAATGCTTTTGTGAAACCCTTATTGTGTGACATTTGAAGCTTCAGACCCTTTTCTTTTTATTCAGTTTTCTTTCTTTATTCTTTTTCATTTAATATGGCCCCAGCATACAGCCATATACTGTACACATGTATACACACAAAGAGGAAAGGGGATGGGATTTCAGTGCTGACAGAGTTTGTGTTGAGAATCGCAGACTTTGGCCAGTGAGCAATGGGTTCAATTCTAGCTGTGACAGGGGTGTCCACACCAGGTTCTATGTCTTTAACTTTTAACTTCTCTCTGTTTTTTGTTTTTTGTTTTTTTTGAAAAAAGTGCATCTGGTAAACATTAAATCATGCAACCGTAGACCTTCTTATCGGGATGCAAAGAATATTGTCTGCAATTGCACACTTTCGCGTCTTAACAAGCTACTAATCACATTATTCCAGCGCACATGCTTTTCAAATGGAATCTAATGAATAGATATCCTTATGACAGTGCAACTGACGGCATGGCCTACACAATAAGAGAACGTCGCAAGCTATTCAGTGGACTTCCTATGCATATGAATAATTTAAATATTTCCAATCACATGCTCTGCGTGAACTTTAAATGTCCATGTATGTGTTTTTATTATTGGTAGAGGACTGCCGTTCAGAGGCCCCTGGGTTACAGTCATAGTCCAGTGTGCAGCACAATGAAGGCAGCTGCCAAGCGTGCCTTTGAAGGCTAGTTCAGAGGCAGCAGCGTACACATGCTTCTCACTCACTAATGTAAATTCCTCCACCTGACACTACACAAACATTGTGCCCACACTCACGCTGTTACACAGGAATTCATGCAAAGCAAACATAAAGACTACTTGCGCACAGACACTAATGCACATCCCACGATGCATGTGAATACGCACGCGCACACACACACACACACACACACACACACACACACACACACACACACACACACACACACACACACACACACAC